>JAJHZJ010000162.1:8671272-8908772 GCA_023548195.1 Bettongia penicillata ogilbyi | reverse complement strand
CTAGCTTTGCAAATATGGGCTAATCACCTAACCTCCCTTTAAGGAGGGCACCCTGGCCAGCCGGCTCTTCATTTCCCACTAGACTGCATTCCCTGGTACTTCTCCAAGATGCCATCCCTTCCTCTCTCTCTCACCCCCCTTCAGCTTCTTTTTGTGGATTTTCTGCTTCTATTAGATTGTAAGTTCCTCCAGGGCAGGGACTGTCTCTTTCTTATTTGCATCCCCAACATTTAGCAGAGTACCTGGCACATAGGAGGCGCTTGACAAACTTTTCTTGACCGATTGACCTAACTTTTCAGCCTCAGTTTTCTTATCTGTAAAAAGGGAGGGTAGATTAAATGGCTTTTAAGATCCTTTCCAACTCTAAATCCTAGAGTCCATGAAACTTAGGGATTGAACCCAGGTCCTCTGATCCCAACTCTAGAAGACTTTTCAACACACAATTGCTTCTTCATTTATTCAGCATCTCCTGATTGCCTAGATGTCAGTCAGTGCATTGTTCACCAAGTACTCAAATTTCCTCATCAATAAAAGGATGAGATTGGATTAGGTGACCTCTAAAATCCCTTCTAAGGAAGCTAGGTGAGGCAATGGATAAGATCAAGAGCACTGGAATCAGAAGACCTGAGTTCAAAACTGATCTCCAGGTCAGTGATTTAATTTCTCACAACCCCAAAGTTTCTTCATCTATGGATAAGATATAATACCTATAGTACTTACCTCACAGAGTTATATGAGGGGAAAATGAGATAATAGCTGTAAATGTTCTATGAATGACAGGTTGCCTGTTGTAGTGAATAGATTATATAGTGGGCTGATAGACTGCACAGATGGACTGGTAATAGATACAACCTGGGAAGACCTGAGTTCAAATCTTACCTTTGACATATGAGTTTTGTGACTAGAGGCAAGTTCTTAGACTCTTTATTTCTCTAGCAGAATTGTCTGGTGCAAAAGGTGCAGAATTGCCCATCTTTATTGATGAAAGGAATTTCCACACTGGGAGTAGGAATATCCCCAGTATTTAGCACAATGCCTGCCATATAGCAGACACTTAATAAATGTTTATTATTGATTGATTAGCATCAATCAATAGCCAATAGCATCAATGCTCTGAAAAAAGAGACTATATTATATGTTATGGTTCTGTGAGTATGTATTTCATCTCTTCTGCTAGATGACAAACTTGTCCAAGGCAGACTCTGGCTTTTTAATCACTGCGTTTTCTGAACGAAGGACACAATGCTCTGTCCATAGGTACTGAATAAATGTTGAATGAATAAATGGAAGGAAACACTCAATGAAAGGTGAATGCTATGGTTTTTAGTGATCACACCTGCTAGTTCGTCTCCTGCTGGAGCTTAGAGGAATCAGCAGTAAGAGAGGTCATGCGTGATGGACATGGCGCCATTTAAGGGGCTATAGTTGACTCAGTTATTCAGGAACTAGAGATCTAGCTAGCAAAGTATCCTGGCTCATCTTTTCCCACTTTCCTCTGCCTATCATTGATTTCACTTTTTGATTATTCCTTTATCCAAGTAATGAAAGGAGGTCAAGATCCTGGTTAGCCATACTGATTAAAAACATACAAAACAAAATGAAAACAATACCACCAAACTAGTTGCTATCAGCTGTGAGCTGCTAGGTGACATTGTTAGATGGACTCATATGCCAGGAAGTTGTTATTCAGCCATTTTAGCATTTTAGTTGTGTCTGATTCTTAATGACCCCATTTGGGGTTCTCTTGGCAAAGATATTGGAGTGGTCTGCCACTTCCTTCCCCAGCTAATTCTATACATGAGGAAACTGAGGCAAACAGGGTTAAGTGATTTGCCCAGGGTAACAAAGCTAGTGAGTGCCTGAGCTCAGATTTGAACTCAGAAAGATGAGTCTTCCAGACTCTCGGCCCAGCATTCTATCCCTACTGTGCCCACTAGCTTCCTTAGGAAGCCCTGAGTTCAAATATAGCCTCAGACACTTCCTAGTTGCATGACCTGGCAGAACTTCTATGTGCCTCAGTCTCCTCAACTGTAAAATTAAGATAATAATAGCACCTACCTCATAGGATTGTTGTGAGGATAAAATGAGATATTTTGTAAAGTGTTTTGTGAATTGGCACATAGTAGGTACTTAATAAATGCATAATAACTAATTAATATATTCCCTTCCTTTAACAAATTTCCTTCATTTTTCTAGTTAAGAATTGGTTACTACTTAACACTGTATACTCTCCCCAGTCTACCCAACAATGTCTAAGTTGAATGCAGTAGAGCTGAAGGGGGGTCATGATGGCACACTGGGTGCTTTGCCACATTCCAACATGTCACTCAAGCATGATCAACTTGCTGGTGGAGGGGAAGCCCTGGCAGCTCCCAGAGAAGCAGCAAGTGCTCTCTGTCTATTCTTTCTGTCACCTGCTCCTGCTGAGGCCAGGAGGAAGGAATGATCCAGCAGAACACTGTGATCTGTGGGGGAATAGATAGGGAAGAAGGAAGTATCTATTCCTAACCTGTTCTCTGGTAGAATTCCAGGAATCTCAGCAATCTGGTCTGGTGGGATTAAACACTCTAGAGTCTAGAAGAACATCAAGGAACAGAGCTGTGCGCACTGAGAAAGGGCCAAGCAGTGAATATCTGAGATGCCTCAGCTGGCACTGAGTGAAGTTTCTACTGCCAGGAATCCCAAAGCAGCAGCTCTCTGTTAACAGCCTCTCTCCTTTGACTTTGTTCTGTCCCACCCACCACCACTAAGTTTCCCCCTCTCCTTACCTAAGCCACTCAGCAGTCAAATGATAGATAAGATAGGTTTAGGTTTCCAGAGATAGCCTGGGACACTTGGAGACTAAGTGGGCTCAGAATCACAGGACTGGAGGGCTGGAAGAGCAATATCTGACTGTGTTGACCTTGGACGACTTATTTCATCTCTAAGCCTCTCAGTTTCCTCTTCTCAAATGTAGCAAACAAAATGACAAATGTTGGAGGGGCTGTGGGAAAATGGGCAAACTGATGCACCGTTCATGGAGCTGTGAACTGGTCCAGTCAGTCTGGAAAGCAATTTGGAATGATGCCCTAAAAGTTACTAACTAAGAGATCAAAGAAAGAGGGAAAGGACTTGTAGATGCAAAAGTATTTATAGCAACTCTTTTTGTAGTGGCGAAGAATGAGAAACTAAGGAGAAACCCATTAAATAAGGACTGACTGAACAAATTATGTTCTATGAATGCAATAATATATTACTATACTGTGCTACATAAACAAAAGGTACATTTTCAGGGGAAAATGAGATGTCCATAAACTGATACTGAGAAAACAAGCAAAACCCGGGGAATGGTCCATACAAAGCCAATAATTTTATAAAGAAAAAGAACTTGAAAGACTTAAGAGTTCTGATCAATTTCACAGGGGAAAAAATCTAGAGCATGGAGAATGAAACGCCATCCACCTCCAGAGAGGAATGGACTTAAAATGCAGAATGTATAACATGTATACTTTTGGGCAAGACTATAATACGGGAATTTATTTGGCTGGACTATGTATGTTTTTTATAAGGGTTTTTGTTTTCTTTTTATTATTCAATGGGGGAGAGACAGTAGGAGAAAGGTAATAAATACTTGTAAAATGAATTAATTAAAAATAAAATGTAACAGGCAGGTACAAAAGGTTTTATGCCCCTAAATCCGAATGATTCTGGAAATGATTCTGCTAACCATGGTGACTAGAAAAAGACCCAAGGGCAGATGCCTGTTACAAAAAAATCTGTAAGCAAAAAGAGGCTTCTGGGAGGGAGAAGTCACAGGGGAATAGACAGAGTTTGTTGTTTGTTCTTTGTCTCAAAGAGGGCTATGACATCAGGAAAGTGATGTCATGACTTGCAAGTGAACTGGATTTAAGTGAGGCAGGACTGTGCAGTCACCAGCCTCACTGTCTCCTCAGGAGCCATCTGGGTCCAGTGGCCAGATATAGATCAGGATGACAGGAGATGGTCCTTGGTGGGGTTTCCTAGACACAAACTGGCAGCAGCCGCTGAACAAGCTGCAGGGAGGGCTCTGAGCCTAATTCTAATCCTAGACCTGTATCCAGTTTACAGCCAGTACCAGTAGTATGAGAGGACATACAGTGGTATGCCTTTCCTGCTTGTATTATGAGTTTGCTTTGCAGGAAAATAAAGGAAGGGGAATTGAGAAATGATACTATTTATCAACTGGACTCAAAGATAAGTACTTTTTCTGTTCTTTACATGCTTTGTAAAAGCTTGTTCCATGTTAAATGTTCGCCGCGGGGTTGGGGCATGTTTGTATCAATGGGTATGTATATCCTTAAGGAAACAGTTAGGAAGAAGGCAAGTTCAGATATTTCCAAAGCCTGCTCCTTAGGTGGGACAAACATGGGGTCTTGAACACTAAACCCAAATTGTTTAGTAGGAGATATCATTGAACACCCCCAATTGACACCATAATATCAAAAACTTAGACTCCATCCAGATTCAAAAGCCTGATTCTATGTACTCAGGATGAATATCTGGTCATTGGATTCAGATGGCTCTGGAGGAGATGGGAGGCTGGTGACCTTGCACAGCCCTCCCTCACTCAAAACAAGGTCAAGTACAAGTCATGTCATCACTTCTCTGATGTCATGGCCTTTGAAAATGAAGGATGAACACACACAACTCCTTCGTGAAAAGAAACCAAAAACTGCATAAGTTAAGGGACTCCATAGTCAATGTGCTTTTGTAGAAAACCTACAAGAAAAAAAAAAGGAAGGTGGAGGAGGGGGAAATAGGATTTAGTGTTGGGTGGGTCCTTAGAGATTATCTGATACCATGCTTTATTTTACAGACAAGGAAACTGAGACTCAGAGAGTATAAGTGACTTGACCAAAGACCCAAAAGAAGTAAGGGGCAAGCCTGAGTTTCAAACCCCAGTCTTCTGATTCCAGCATATCATTATCTCTTATTAAACATTTCTTAAGTAAACAGCAACATAAGCAAGTCCAATTAGCCCCAGGCTGAGTTTGTAAATGTGTTGGACTTATTATAGAAATATTGTTGCATGAGATTTTAGGAGCAACTTCTAATCTATCCCATACTGATCCTACCTACCCCCCATTTTCCCCATTCCATGCCCTGGGGATCTCATATCTTTTAATATCAATTGTACCTGTACTCCGAAGCCACTGATGCAGACATTTATTAAAAACCTACTATGTGCCAGACACTGCACTAGGTACTGGATCTACAAAGACAAAAAATTAAATAATTCTTTGAGAAATTCTGCATTCTATCAAGGAAGACATTATTTATGACATACACTTAATAATAGGTAACATTTAGATCACTGTTAGTGACCATATTTTCCACACTAAAAATCAGGACCCCTACCTTGATATTAGGGTTATTATATACCTTTTTAATTATTAATTATCATTGATAACATTATCAATTATTATTGATTAGCTTATTACCTCATTAATATCCTATTAATACCTTTGTAAGAATATTATCACCTTTTTTCAAAAACTCATTAAAATGTATTTTCTTTTCCCCAAATCTGGATTGTCCTAAAAAATCTGAGCTCTATGGTCACCAAAGGTATCCTAAACTTGACCCCTCTATAGAAATCTTGACTCTAATCCAAGTAAGTCCATTTCCCATCCAAAGAACAAATCCAGTATGATAGAAAACTACTCTTTGTGTTTGGTGATCTCGCATTGTCTTGCTGCTATCATCACTCCACATGCCTCAGCTTTCTCAGTGAGATGTTTGTACTTTTGCTTGGTGGTACTTCCAGGGAATCTTGGGAGAGCAGTGAGAGAATGAATACATGGGTCACTTTTCATGGTCATTCTTGCAGACTATTTGAATTGGATTTTATTATTCATAAGTGGTTGTTGTCTGTTTGTCCTTCATTCTTGAAGGTGACTATGACATCAGGGAGGTGATACCATGACATGCAAGTGAACTGGATGTAAGTAAGGGAGAGCTGTGCAAAGTCACCAGCCTCACTCTCTCCTCCAGAGACATCTGGGTCCAGGGGCAAGATATCTTAAATCCAGTTCATTTGCGTGTCATGGCATGCCATCCCTGTTGTCATGGTCCTCTTCGAGAATGAAGGACAAACAACCTCTGTGAGTAGAAATAGGAGTTGCCCCACTGGGGAGCCAACTGGAATTGGCCAGGTAGGCAACACAGCTCTTCCTTTCTTCCTTCCTTCCCTTTTCTCTCTCTCTGTCTCTCTGTCTCTGTTTCTCTCTCTCTCTCTCTCTCTCTCTCTCCTTTTCTTCTGTCCACATGGAGTATCATATCCTTACCTACAGGTACTCTGCCCAAATGAATATAAATTTTGATCACTTAACTTTTTTTTCTTAAGGACAACACCTTAAATCCAAATCACTGTGGTTCTCATTGATCCATAAGTGGTAGAGATGGGACAGCTAAGTGGTGCTGCACATAGAGTGCTGGGCTTGGAATCAGGAAGACTCATCTTCCTGAGTTCAAATGTGGCCTTGGATGCTCACTGGCTGTGTGTTCCTGGGCAAATTACTTAACCCTGTTTACTTCAGTTTACTCATCTGTAAAATTAGCTGGAGAAGGAAATGGCAAATCAGTCCAGTATTTTTGCCTAGAAAATCCCAAATGGGGACATGACTGAAAATGACTGAACAACAAGATTTGAGGCCAGAGGACATGAATTCAAACGCTAACTCTGCTGCTTATGATATGTGACCATGGTCATTACTTAACCACTCTGACCCTCAAGCTCCTCGTCTATAAAATGAATCCCTGAACTAACAGACCACTGAAGCTCCTTCCAGTTCTAAGTGCTATGATTGCAAGAATTGACATGTTGGAAGAATGGTTAGGGGGAAAATAGTTTCGTATGATACTATTTAGAACTGTAGGCACTTTGGCATTTGCTTTGTCTTGGAGAGGAGCAAAGTGAAGGAGAGGGAATAACTTTTGTTATTTCCTGCTGAAGCTACATTAATCTATATTTCTAAAGCTTAAGTGGCAAGCATTTCCCTGGGGGGCTGATAGAGCTCCCCCTCAAGAAGAAACTGTGGTCCAGGTAAGCTCATCTGGCAACAGGATTAATCCCTGCAGGAGTGCCTATGAATTTGTAAACTGTCAATCAGGAAAAAGCAGGGAGGACAACCCAATTGTAATGAAACTTCGGATAGAGAATCAAAAGAGACACAGCAAAGCAAGCTTTCACCTTCCAAATGACTGCTTCTTGGAAACCACGAATATAGCAGCACGTACACTTTGGGGTGCACAATCCACCAGCACATCAGAAGTAGAGAAAGAAGTCATGAAATTACAGGGAGTGGGGGAACACCAGAGGAAATGGCAATTCTTTCTTGCCTGTGGGGACCAAAGCTCAGGAATCCAGTCAAGGGGAGGCCATAGGGGGAAAAGGAATAGACATGGGGCAAGACGTACATAGGCAAGTAGGGCTTTAAAGTATAGTATCTGGGATCCACATCCCCAAGAACCAGAAGCAAGCAGTGATGGCTGTCCACTCAGCACAACTTTGTGAAGGAAAATCCCTTCTGACTCTCCTGGCTACCTCTTAGCTATGGAAGGAAAATAGGAGCATGAAGGCATGTATACAACCATGAAAGTCTGCCCTGAGTGAGGCTTTAACTGGTGGTAACTTTAACTGGAAGAAGGGAAGGAATAGAAAGAAGACAGGAAAGTGAAGGGGTAGAGGGGGGTGGGGAAAAGGGCATCAGTTATATTAAAATCACTCTGCAGAGTTTGCCCTCCAGAGAGGACTTGGTAGCAAAAGATGAAACTCCCTTCACCATGCCAGAGAAACTGTATGGTCTGGGAGACTAGGATATCAAAATGAAACATATGATCGCAAGAACCACAAGACCCTAGAGCCAGAGATATAAGGAATCTCAAAGGGGTGTGTTGGTGCCAACTCATACCCGCCTGACCCAGAAATCTAATGGTAAATTTTCATGTGAACATTTACACCTTGGAAATCAGCAAATACTCTAAATAAGGGCTTCATTCATTGTCTAGACTTGAGAAAGTGATGGAGAAAATGTCGTCAATGCAGATTAAACTTAACCGTATGTTGTGAGCATTTTTTTCTCAGAGAGCTGGTTGTTAAACATTTACCAACTGTACCTCAATGGTCATCTAGTCTAATCCCCACTTTTCACAGATGAGGAAATTGCCTTTCCCAAAAGGAAAGGAAATAAATGGAAGAGGTAAGATTTTAACCCAGGTCCTCCATTGATAGGATGCTAGGATTACAGATTTAGAACAAAAAATAAACGGACTTTGGGCTTTATTCAATCTAACTTCATTTTACAGCTAAAGAAAATGAGACTCAGAAATGTCAAGTTACTTTTCCAGGGTCTGAGTTACAAATGACAGAGCCAGCATTTAAATCATTTCCTTCAAGTCTCACTGCTTGGGAGGAAAGCAGGCAGGATGTCAGGAATTTGGAGAGATTAAGGAAAAGAAGACAACCCCTCCTTCAAATGTAGCCACTGAACTGTGGCTGAAGATGGGACCTAGAAGGGACTTTTGCCAGAAGAGCCCTCCTATCTGGGGCTATGACTAGTAGGATTTATCCAGGTCTTTGGAGCTAATGGTCACTCATTCAAGGGCCCCTGCTTTATTTTCCTCTCTTTGTTCTCCTGTAATTTTGTAAATCAACTGTGTGTTTTCAATTTGATTTTATTGTATTGGGAACATATAGAAATTTATGTTTGATTGTTCCTGGATTTCTTTCCAAAGCGTACCCTGGCCATTGGCGTCATGAGAGTCTCTGAAATTGTCTAGTGGCCAGACAGGGGAATTTTCTGGGCTTTTCTATGGAGATTGTCCAGAACCTCTGTGTAAAATGTGGGTCACAAACCTTCCAAGGTGAGATCGAGATTAAATTCATAAATAGTGACTCAAAGAGATACTATTTAATAATAATAATAGTTGCAATGTATATAGGATTTTAAAGTTTAAAAAGTATGTGATAGATACCATCTCATTTGATCCTTATTCTAACCTCACAAGACTAGTATCAAAATACCCCTATTACTCATGTTACAAAACATTATGTATTTATCCTGTCTATAACTTTTTGTGGGCAGCTAGGTGGCACAGTGGATAAAATACCAAATATGGCTTCAGACACTTATTAGCTCTGTAACCCAGGACAAGTCACCTAACCCTCTTTACCTCAGTTTCCTCATCTGTAGAAATGAGCTGGAGAAGGACATGGCAAACCACTCCAGTATTTTTACAAAAAAAAACCCAAATGGGGTCACAAAGAGTCAACCAAAGAACACCAAAATAATTTCTTTATACCGACTTGTTTGCAGGTTGTCTCCCCCATTAGGCTGTGAGGTTCTTCAGAACAAGGATTGATTTTTTTTTTTTTTTTTTGTCTTTCTTTGTATAGAGGAGGTGTTCGGTAAATGTTCATTGGCTGGATCACAGAAGAAACTGAGGATAAGAAAAGTTAAATGGCCAGAATTACATAGATAGGAAGTGTCCAGTGTGGAAGTAAATCCAATTCTTAACGTTACTCAGAATCCAACATATTTCCCACTATGCCACACTTTTCCTGCAAAGGGAGCCCATATTTAGCAAGCAACGAAATACTTCAAGGCTTTTTCTGGGGTTTTTTGTTTGTAGCTGGACTTGTGATTTTATCAGCACAAGATACTCCCAGTGAGGAAACACCTCCCAATGCAGATCAGCATTTATCAGAGGTTGCACCAAGGACATTTCTCCTTATTCTGGGGGAAGGGAGGGGCTATAAAATAGTACTTGGCCCCCTAATCTCAGACTATGGCCGCTCAGAGTATCTCCACTGCAAGTCAGGATGTCAAAGGGTCAGAAACATTTCCTTCTTTCCCTGGAGACTCCTGTTATCTTTCTCTTTTCTGTGTGTTCCACAAATTCCAAGATCGTCCAGTTGACCTTCACAGGAACACTGTATCAGTCTGGGTGAGTCCAGTCTGTGCGTAGCCTTGTACATCACCACTTCCCCTCCCTCCGTTTGCCAGACTTGAGGAGAAAAATCGAGGAGCCTAGAATTCAGCTTACTCTGACTGCCTCTTAATGCCTAATTCTGTTCAACTACACTTACTATGTGTCAGGTACTGAGTTAGGGCCTCCAAGACAGAAAGACAGCAATGAAACAGTATCTACTCTCATCAGAGATCCCGGTGGAGTAAGATACAACATGTATACACATAAGTAGATACAAAGTGTATATAAAGTGTTGTACGAGATGAGCGTGAATCAGTATCTGATTGGTTTCCTCTTACTTCAGTGCCAGCTTCCCCAACATGTCATCTAAGAGGCCGAGGAGATCAACCATAGTTCTTAGACAGAAGATGGGGTGGGGTGGGAACAACCAGAGCTGGCACCAGGGGATATACCCAACTTTGTAAATCTCAGGAGTCACATAAAAACAACAGAATGGAAGGACTGAGAGTTTCTCCCACCCAAGTTTGTTCATGTAGGTAGAAGACCACCCTATTTATCCTTTTACTTCCCATAACTCCCAGAGATGCACACTCCTCATGAGATGAGTACTTGGTAGAGGACTGACTCTTTGAGGAAGGGACAATCAGGACAAAGGGCAAAGATCTTATAAAAAGAATGAAAACTTTTCATCTGGAGTTTGCTATTCTGTTCTGGGCACCACAGTTTAATTGGAACATTGATTAGCAGAGAGGGTCAAAAGGAGGACAGCCAGTGTTGTGAAGGGTCTCAAACTCATGTCATGGGAGCATCGGTTGAAGAAAATGGGCATATTTTGTCTTGAAAAGACTCATGGAGGACATGATAGCTTTATTCAGATATTTTCAGGGTTATGATGCAGAGAGGATTTTTCTTGTTCTCTTTGGCCCTAGAGGGCAGAACCAGGAGCACCAAGGTTGCACCAAATGCAAAAAAGGTCAACTAAGGAAAACCTTCCTAATGAACTGTTCAAAAGGGGAAGGGGGGCTGGGCATGGTAAAACATGCCTGGAATTCCTGCTACAGGGGAGGAAGAGGTTGAGGGATCATTTGAGCTTGGGAGTTCTCAGTTACATCAAGGATAAACCAATAAAGTATCTACACTAAGGTCTGGTATCAATATAGTGAGCCACCATGAGTTGGGGGAGAACAAGCCTAGATTGGAAATGGAGCAAATCAAAATTCCCATGCCCATCAGTAGGAGGGCTGTTGTAATTCCAGTCTGAATAAGAAAGGAAGATTCAGTTTATGTTCTTTTTTGGAGGCAAACAGGCATAAGTGACTTGCCCAGGGTCACATAGCTACTAAATGTCCGAGGCTATATTTAACTCAGGTCTTCTGGATTCCAGGCCCAGAATTCTAACCACTGCACTATTTATCTTCCTCAATATCCAGTTTTGTTTTGTTTTTTAAAGTGAATGGTCAGCCTGGAGGGGTGATTGCTCCTCCCTCTTTGGAAACCTTTGAGCCAGCTGTCCCTTACTGTCTTTGTTAAAGTGAGAATGCATTTCATTAATGAGTTTGACTAGCTAGCAGAAGAAATTTCTTCTTATTCTGATTCTGTGACTTTGCTTCTTGGCCTACTTCTATTTCATTTTTATTACCACAGGGGGCATGCATTTATCCAAAGAACTAGAATGAATTTCTCAAGAAGAATTTATACCAAACTATTCTCATTTCTTCTCTTCTCTTTTTTTTGAAGTGGTTATTAGATCAGGAGAATACTAGTGACAGAGTATGCCTGTTTTTCAATATGGCATTAGATCAAGTCTCTCATATCATCTTTATAGAAATGATGGTAAGATGTAAGCTGGACAAAGTGAAATTTAAGGGAATTCAGAACTGGTTGAATGATTGGATATAAAGAATCATGACTAATAGACTGATGTCAGCTTTGAGGGAAGCCTTTAGAGCAATGGCCCAAGGACCTGTCCAGTAGTGGTCTAGTGGTTAGGATTCTGTGCTCTCACCTCCCCGGCCTGGGTTCAATTCCTGGTCAGGGAACCATAAATGAAGAGGTTGAGGGGTGATCGTGGACCCCAAGATACCAAGAGTTCGGGTTGTGCTTGAATGAATTTGACTCAAGCCTTCTTAAAGCCAAAGAAAACAAAGTTTATTAAAGATTTGCCAAATTGGGTTACCTCTCAAGGAACCTAAGCATTTGTTATGCTTGTATTCACAAATGGGCCAGATAGAATTCCAGCTAGACAGACTCTGAGCTAGATTGCATCTGAGCACCTTCATGGAGGTAAGATGGAACTTAAATACAGAAAAGGGTATAGGAGGGATCTGGGGGTGGTGGTCTGGTAGTCCAGAGTGATGGGAGGAGGGGTTTAGGAAGGATCTCAAGGAATCCAAGGAGGGTCTAAGGCTGGAAACAGCTGGAGGCTATCAGGAGATATCAGATAATGGAGGATTTGGCTGGGAAGCAGGTGGGGCAATCCAGAGATCTCGATAGGAGCAGAATGAGAATGAATACAGATCTTGATGGGAGCAGTCAGCAGCTTGGAAATTGGGTTTTGATGGGATCAAGGGTGGAGGGGGGAACAGAGACCTGAGTAGAATGATAATGAAAAGTCCATGCCAGGAACAAATGGGAAAATTAGATTTGAGTAAGAAAGACCAGATTAAGTGGGAAGATTCAAGGAGGCTCCCAGAGTCTGAACCCATCATGGGGACCATCTTTATTGGTGACTTAGATGAAGACAGAGACAGTCTGCTTATCAATTACCATATGGCAGAAAGCTAGGAGGGAGAGTGAAGACATTGAGGGACACAGATTCCAAAAAGCTTTCAATAGCCTAGAACAAAGGACCAAATTTAATAAGATGAAGTTAAAGGAAGTGCATGTAAAAAGCTAAAAAACCAATTGTAAAAGATGGAAAATATAAAACTGGACAACAATTCTTATGAAATGACCAAAGTATGATGAAACCAGAGCAATAACTAGTAACTTTTGCACCCAATGCAAGTGGTACCAAATGTTCCTATAAAATCAGCTTTTAAAGACAAATTCAGATGGTGATAGTAGGAAGGGAGTCCCTGGGACATTGCTCTGTAAGGGGAAGACAGAGATTTGCAAACACTGAGGCCACTGCTGGGAAGGCCACTATGGGGAGAGGAAGAAGCAAAGTCACAGAATCTGAGAGTAGGAAGAGATTTCTGCAGCTAGCTAGTCAAACTCATTAATGAAATGCATTCCCACTTTAACAAAGACAGTAAGGGATGGCTGGCTCAAAGGTCTCCAAAAAGGGAGAGGCAATCACCTCTCCAGGATAACCTGGGAAGGAGCAGAAAGATCTCTGACTTGAGTCAGAGGACCTCTCTTCAAATACTCCCCTTTGATGCCTGCTAAAAAGGGTGGTGGAACAATTCCCTTTACCTCCCTATTCCTCAGTTTTCTCAATCAGAAAATTAGAGGGTAATGTTTCATGGCCTCTGAGAATCATTTGGACTCTAACTCTTTCATATTACATACAATGCTATGAGATCACTTAGCTGCTGCTATAGTGAGAAAACGTAGTTTGATAGTTTTAACTATTTTAACTACTTTTTCTTGCTAATTAGATACTAAGCTCAGTTGTTTTGGTCTGGTTAAAGAATTCTACGTGCTGTTAGTTCCTCCTAAATTTCCACACCCTGGAACAAAGTACCAGCCACACACCGGGTGTGCTAGAGCTAGCTCTTAAGAAACCAAATGTTAAATTTTTTAACATGAACTTCACACATTGGAAATATACAGTAAGTACTTGATATATTGGATTTTTTGTTGTTTAGACTTAGGAAAGTAATGGAAAAAAATGTTAATAATGAAGATCAAACTTAAAAGTGTGTTGAGTACATTTTTTGAGAGCCTACTGTTAATCATTTTCGAACAAACCCCTGCATTCACCGGCCCTTCCCCTCTCCTTTCCCTCCCTTACATCTCTTGTTGCAATAAAGCCTGGATTCATAGTCAGATTATGACTTTCTGTTGTCCCATGTATTACCTATATGATCTTTTCTTATGCACAGTCTTTTCAATATGGGAGTGGGAGAAGGAGATTTCCTGGGCCATAAAATAAAGACGCTGGTTTAGATGATCTCTAAATTCTCTTCCAAATCTTAATCCTGTGACATCAAAACTTTAGCAACCTGTAATAAACTCATCATGAATCAACAGTGAGATGTGGCAGTCAAAACAACCAAAATAATTTAATGGTGTGTTAATAGAAACATAGTGATTACAGGACTGGGGAACCTGCAGCCTTGAGGCCACACCTGTGGCCCTATAGGTCCTTGGGTGTTGTCTCTCGACTGAGTCCAAGTTTTACATAACAGATTTATTCTTTGAAGTTTGGATTCAGTCACAGAGCTGCCCTTGAGGGCCTAGAGGGCCACATGTGGCTTTCCCTACCCCTGGAACAAATTCTTCTGTCCTGGTCAGATCACACCTAGGTTATTGTATTGGAAGTTAGGTTTATCTATGTATGTATATCGTTGTGCATCTATGTATCTATTTAAATTTTATGTTTAAAAAAATTTGTCTATTTAAGCTCTATTGATACCTTTTGTCTTTTATCTCATCAAATAAGATAGTATTTATAAAGGTCTTAGAACACTGCCTGAGATAGTAGGTGCTTAATTAATGCTTATTCCCTTCCCTCCCCTTTTCCACCAGAATTATTTCCCAGTCAACCTCTTCCCTACCCCAACCCCCCAACTGTGTTACCTTTGAACCCTCCTTTGTGAGTTCCGCAAAGTTGACTGACAAAACAATCAGGTCTGATCTTATAGGTCACATTCTCCCATTACAGTCTCCTGCCTCTCCACAAAGAAAAAAGTGTGTTCCACTTTCTGCATTCTGGGACTAATGTTACTCAACTCTGATTAATTTCAATCCAGTTGTCTATTAACTGCCTGGAATGCTCTATCTCCTCACCTCGGCCATTTAAAATCTCAGCTGCCTTCAATGTTTATGTCCAGTACCATTTGCTATGCAAGAATCCTTTCCTGATTCCTCCACCCCAACCCTACCACCAGCTACCTCCTAAATAACCTTGTGTTTATGTTTGTGTGTGTGTGTATGTATGCATACATGTTACTTCCTCCAATAGAATGCAACTTCTTTGAGAAGTACTTATTAAATGTTTTTTACTGAGTGGTTGATATTTTAATTTACATTATTATAGTCATGTAAGTGGCTTTGATTCTCATGCTAGTCTTCCATATTTCTCTGAATTCTTCATATTCATAATTTCTTACCATGTAATATTCCATTATATTTGGATGCCATTCCCCAACTGATGGGCATTCAATTGATCAGTTTCCAGTTTTTTTTCTCACCATAAAAAAAATGTGACTGAAGATTTTGGCATAAACATAACCCATTTTCTGTCATTGTCCTCTAGAGACTAAGCATTCTATTGGAATTTCTGGGTCAAAGGGTAGGAACAATTCAGTGACTTTTCTCACATGGCTTCCAGCTGTTTGGAGAGCTACATTTAGGGTCAAAACTGGAATGGGTATAGAAGACAGTAACCAAGAAGGTAAGAGGATTAGGGGGTGAAATAGGTGTCAAAAAAAGAAAAGACTGAAGATGTTTTAGCCCAAAGGAGAGAGAAGTTGGGGCAGAGGAGGCATGGCATGATAACTAATTCCAGAATTATAAGGGCTGGCATGCTATAGAGAAATTAGATTTGTTTTGCTTGGCACTGGAGAACGCAACTAAGAATGATAGGTAAAAGAGAGAGTTAGAGCTCAACCTTTAGAGATGTCTACAACTAGTTGGGGCCACCTCAGGCGCTAGTGACTTTTCCCATTATCAGGAAGATTCAAGTTGAGACTGAGTAATCAGTTGTTCAGGATATTGTACGGAAGGTTTCTGCTTGGGTTCGCACCGGACTAGGTGACCTTTGAGGTTACTTCCAACTCTGTGTTTTTCTGATTCAAAGGATAGTGCTCTCCCACCCCACCCCCCACCCCCACCCCTGAAAAATGGGGAGAGGCAAAAAACTGGAGGTAGGGAGAAATGAGGTATGATTTGTTGGGGAAAGCATTTAGTAAATGTTTATAGGATTTGATCAATGTTCATTCAGCAAGTTTTTATTGCATCTTTAACCAGATCAGTGAATGCACTCATTGTACATGGTGTTAGGGAGACATAAAAATGTACATACCATGATGTCTGCCTTCCTGGAGCTTAAAGTCTAATAGAGGATGGGAGAAGACCCAAGTTCAAAAACGCTTTAGATACTTACTAGTTGTATGATCCTAGGCATGTCACTTAACCTCTTACTGCCTCAGTTTCCTCACCTGTAAAATGAGGAAAGTAACAGCACCCACCTCCTAGGGCTATTTTGAGCATAAAATGAGACAATATTAATTAAGCATATTTTTTAAACCTTAAAGTCCTAAATAAATGCTAATTATTGCTATTATTAATAGATATTGTGCAGCTCATTAGTGCAATGGATAGAGTGCTGGATCTGGGGTCAGGAAGACTCATCTGCCTGAGTTCAAATCCAACCTCAGACTTATTAGCTGTGTGATGCTAAGAAAATCATATTCCCCAAGTCTAAAATGGGCTGGAGAAGGAAATGGTAAACCACTTCAGTATTTGGCCATGAAAACCTCAAATGGGGTCACAAAGAGTCAGACACAAATGAAAGAACAGAACATTTACATTTACAGACATTTACAGATATATAAATAGATGTACAGATATAGATAGACAGACAAGGTACATACACAGATTTAAAGCAAGATAAAAAAATGTGTAACCAGAGTTAGGTCAGATATTTGGATGTGACGATTGGTTTTGCTGGACTGTTTTCTCCCCTGTTGTTTTTGTTTTTTGTTACAACAGATAGTTCTGTGGAAAGGGACACGGGGAAGGATAAATTAGGGTAAGTGATTAGAAAACAAAAAAAAGTCAAAATTATTTTTGAAACTATAATCAGAGATGTACAAGCAAAATTCTTTGGAGGTTAGGAGAAGGGATAGATCATGTCTAGCTTAGAAAGAGGGTTGCATGAACAAAGGGTTATTTGAACTGGGTCTTGAAGGATGGGGAGGATGTCAAAAGGCAGAAATAGGGAGAGAACTTTGGGTAAAACAGTCAGCATTTATGAAACCCTTTAAGGTTTCAAAGTACTGTATTATGTTATCTCATTCAATCCTGGGAGACAGGTGCTATTTTTGTCTCTGTTTTACAGGTGAGAAAGCTGCAGCTGACAGAGGTTAAGTGAATTGCCCAGGGTCACTCGGTTAATAAATGTCCAAGGCCACATTTAAACTTGTCTTCCTGATTTCAGTTCCAGCTCACCACCCTCATATCACCTAGTTGCTATTCAGGTATAAGGAATGCCAACTACCTTGCTTCATATGATACCGTACTATCTATAGACAAAACAAGTTAGTCAGACATGATTCCTGTTCTTTAGGAGCTTATCATCCATTAATATCAAATCATCATGCTTTAATTAATTTACTGTATGGGTCTAGTTGGCCTTGGAGTGTATTCATTTAATAATTAGTTAAATATGCTGTTACATTCTTGTTCAGATGGAACACAATTAAGGGAGAAAATTTTGTAACCCACTTCATTACTGTAAGCAAACAGCCATATTGATTAGGATAAAGAACTGAGCAGTGGGTTAAACTTGGGGGAAGATTTGTCTTTCTAGTACTGATGTTTAAAAGAAAGAGAAAACCACCACCACCACCTAAATCATTACCAGCTATTTTTATTAATATTATTTTTATTAGTAGATATATAAATAGAGGTGTAGATGATAGATAGCCAGATAGATAGATAGATAGATAGATAGATAGATAGATATGGCAAGTAGATCCCCTTCCCCCTACCCCATATGGGGACTGGGAGACAATATTAAGAAAAAGAAAAGCTAAGAGAAGAGTGGTAAAGAAAGTCCTAAGAACTTTGCCAGATAGGCTGTATTTCAGAACTGGGCTTTCTTGACTGAGCTTGGCTTGACTTGGTTCAGCAATGGGCAGACTGGGGGAGAGAATTTGAGTAATTAAATGTTTATATGTTTAAACAATCTTAAACCCTAAATTTTATTGGAGACATAGGAAAAAAAAAAGCTATAGATCTGGAGTCAAGAGAACCCTGGACTCAAACCTTACCACTAATGTATCATAGGATCATAAATATAGAGATGAATGTCTAAAACTGGAGTCATGAAGATCTGAGTTAAAATTTGATCTTAGACACTTACTAGCTGTATGACCCTGGGCAAGTCACTTAATCCCATTTGCCTCAGTTTCCTTATCTGGTAAACCACTGTAGTATCTTTGCCAAGAAAACCCCAAATGGGGTCATGAAGAGCCAGACAGGACTGGAAAATGACTAAATAGCAACAAGTCTAAAGCGATGATATCTGACTCATCTCTCTTCTTATGTCCCATCTTTCATAAAATATTGTGGGCAACCTAAATATAAAATATACATCATATGTGGAATGATTAGATAAAATATGGAATCTGACCCACCTTTGTGGAGATTTGAAGGAGTAGTGTGCCCACACTCATAACTATCCTAGCTGGAAGGAGAAATAGATAAGAGTCCAGGGTCACTGAGGCTGAATGACCTTTTCTGTCTCCAAGGGGAGTACTGGGATAGAGATAAGTATCTGTTATCCCTGCACCCATTCTATGGGATTCAGAATGGAAGCCACTTCCCTGATCACTCTCAAGGGGGAGGTTATAATCACCAGCTTAGTGCTTTCCCACCAATTTTGGGTTACACCCACACACTCACACTCACACTCACATTCACACATACACACACACACTCACACTCACATTCACACATACACTCACACACACACACACACTGTCTCTCTCTCTCTCTCTCAAAACTTCATATAAATACCTAGTAAACCTCTTTATCAAAGAAATCAGCAAATAGACATCTGAGAAGTAATGCAGACTAGAATATACAGAGAATACACAAGAGTAAATGACCTTGTCATCCGGGAGCAAGATAAAATCTCAGCTCCAACCAGAAGAGAGAGAATGATCTCACAAGGGCAGTCCCACTCTAGGTAGATGCCTCAGTTCCTCATCTATAAAATGACTTGAACAAGGAAATGGCAAACCAGTCTAGTATCTTTGCCAAGAAAGTCTCAAATGGGGTCAGGAAGAGTCAGACACAACTGAAAACCACTGAACAACAATACACACAGCTGTATAACCAACTCTACATCAAACTACTTGTCTTCTCAATGAGGTGGGAGGGGAAAGAGAGAGGGAGAGAATTTGGAACTCAAAATGAAAAAAAAAGAGGGATGAACCTGGGAGTCAAGGATAGACTGAGGTTCATCTATGCCTGCTTACCTAAAGTAAGCCAATTATTTTCTGAACCAATTTCTTCATCTATAATAGAGTAACACCACTTGGGCTGCCTACCTCACAGAGTTGTTGCGAGGAAAACACAAGCACTTTGTAAACCTTCAAGGGTAAGTTTATCCCATTTACTTAGGAAATTCTGGACTTTCCAAATGACTTGGGAGAAAGAGAAGTGTGACTTTGTCTCATTTTGCATAGAGAGAGAAACTGGCTCATAGAGATATATCAAAAGAAATAAAATAGGCAATGGAATTGGATTTATAATAATAGCATACCTTTACGTAGATAGATAGAGCTTTAAGGTTTGGAAAGCACTTTAAAAATATTATCTTTTTTTATCCTCATAGTAATCCTAGGGAGATAGGTGATATTATTATCTCCATTTTACAGATGTGAAACTGAGTCCGACAAAGGCTAAGTGATTTGCCCAGGGTTACCTTTGAAGTCAGATCTTGACTCCAGGTCCAGTATTGTAGCCACTAAACCACCTAGATTTAATCTAATAGATATTTATTATGCATTTTATTAGGTGTAAAGCACTGTATCTGGCATTAGTAATAACAAGACAAAACCTGAAACAGTCTCTGTTCTCAAGAAGCTTAGGGAGACACAACATAAAACACACATATACAAATAAATAAACTACATATATAATAATATTATATATAATATACATATATCAATTATTTTAGGAAAGAGAGAGCAGTAATAAACAAGGTGATCCAGAAAAACTTTACATAGGAACTGAGCTTTAAAGGAAGCTAGGAACTCTCAATACAACATAACCTTATATTAAGCTTTTTTTTTGTCTGCCATGTTCAGCTGTTGACTAATATTGACTTTGTGGACACTAAGACACCCAGATCTTTTTCTGAGAGAAGCAAGGGGAAAGGGGACAAGTATTTATTAAGTGCCTACTATGTGCCAAGTCCCACACCAAATAACCGTTTTACAAATATTATCCATTGAGATCTTCATAATAACTCTGGGAGGTGGGTACTCTTATTATCCCCATTTTGCAATTGAGAAAACCAAGGTAACCAGAATTAAGTGATCTGCTCGGGGTCACATAACTAGTAAGTATCTGATGTGGGATTTGAACTCAGGTCTTCCCCACTCCAGGTCCAGCACTCTAGTCACCTCCTTACTATCTAGTCACATCTCCCATTCTATTTCTATGTTGATTTTTTAATCCAAGTCAGTCAATAAGCATTTATAAAATGCCTATTATGTGCCAGCCATCCAGCTGAGTGCTGGGGATACAAAGAAGGACAAAAGACAGTCCCTGCCATTGAGGAGTTCCCAGTCTAATGTAGATTCCATCTATCCCTATTAAAGTTCTCCTACATAGATTCTAGAAGTATGGCCTAGCAATCAGGAAGACTGGAGTTCAAATTCTGCTTCTGACAGAATTGGAATTGGGATGCTGGGCAATTCACATAACTTCTCAGTGCTCTAGACAAATCTCAAAGACTTTAAGTTGCAAAAAAAAATGCTAAATAGAAGCGATAAAGGAATTTTTCTCACCCGGAAGATCCTATGCCAATGAAACCAAGTCCAGGTGCTATCTATCCTTAGATTCAGCCTAATTCAAGCTTATTCATTTAAGCCAACCACAATCTTTCACCTGACTCCACAGTACAACATATGTTAAGTAGCCTTTTCTGTTTAGGATCATTCACTAATTCCCTAAGCTTTTGTACATCTTACACCTCGGTACAAATCATCAATTAAAATGGCAATCAGCATGAAGTTAACCTCAACTACCCCAGGGCACTCTACCTAAGACATCCTTCTGAGGTGACATCAAATCATTCATTTCTACTCTTTGGGTCCAGCCATTTACTGAGTTCCTAAATCTCACTTAACACTTCAGTCTAACTCACATTCTTAATCTTGTCTTCCAGAAGTACAAGACTCAAGTTCTCTGCTAAAATATGAGTATATTATAGCAGCAGTATTCTCCTGAGCTATCAGTGTGGTATCTAGATGACTCTCTTTGGTTAGTAGTTCCTGTATATAAAGTATTTATGTTCAAAGCACTGTGCTAAATGCTAGGAATATACACAGAAAACTAAGGAAGTCCTGCTATCTCAAAGAGCTCACATTCTATTTGAGGATGCAACACATATGAAAGGTTTCAGTTTCAAGTCAGATGGAAAAGTGCATAGCAGCAAATACATGTTATTACTTCTTCTTTAATGACATTATTTAATGTCACTGCTCCCAGGCATCTTTGGTTCTGGGTCCTGGGCTGTCTCCTTATCTAAATGTGTTTACCAATGAACCCTTCAATAATAGGTCCAGATTTTTATCAAGAGTCAGCCAAGCTTACTGACCTATAGTTTATAGGATCAATCTCTTCCTTTTTTGACAACTGGTACAAAATTTTTCCTTTCCCATTCTTTGTCAGTCATCAGTACTAGCTCAGTAATCATATTTCTCAGCTCTTCAGGTCCCTGGCAGAGATCATAAGTTCAGATTTGGACACATTGAGGTTCCAGGAAGACATCCAGGTAGACACATACTGCAGATCATTTTAGTTTCTGTGTTTCTGCAACGTGCTGAGCACTAGTCTTCCCTTCTCATCTTCTCCAGTGAAAGTCCGACCAGTTCTTTAAAGCCCACACAAATGCTGTTTCCTCCAGAGATGAGTGTCTGGAGTTTAAATGACAACTGATTCAACTCCCTTACTATGGACTGCCTCCTTCAAGAAAAGTTGGTTTCTTATTTGAAGGTACCAGTTGGTGTGAAAGTTAGAGGCAAAGGAGGATGGACCTCAGAGTACAAGCAGAGATGAAAAGAGATCTCAGTAAGTTACGATCATGTGAGTGGTGCACGGTTGCACCTGTGGTTCCTTGTCCCATTTTAGTAACAAGAGTTTCATTTCCCTTCATGTTGCTGCACTACACTTACCATACCATGTAGCCCTTTTTCCTTTTAGAGTAACTATCTTGTTCTTTGCCCTTCGTTCTCAAAAAGGACCATGACATTAGGGGGGTGATTGATTCCAGGACATGCAAGTGAATTGACCTTAAGTGAGAGAGGGCTGTGTAAAGTCACCATGTCACTTTCTCCTCCAGAACCATCTAGATTCGGTGACCATATATAGATCAGGACAACTGGAGATGACCCCGGATGCAGTGGGAGATCTTGGCCTTTTTAAGCTAGAATATTTCCCAGGTCTCAGTTTGACTGAGGCAATGCTCAATCAGTGATTAAGGCTAGTTAAAAAATGAGGCAGAGAATGACCTCTTTTACCAAGTCAAAAAAACAGCAAGAATCTGGGAGGGAAAGATCCTGGGAGGTTTCTGGGCAAAATAGAAACAATTGCTATTTATTTTCACTGCAAATAGGACCCAAACAATGACGAAGAGGGGTTTCCCCATGGGATAAACTGTTGGCCAATCCATGAGAGCCACAGTTATTTGGGTTAAAGCATGGTCCTCCAGGAAGAAATCCAACCCATAAACCTCAAGATATCTTATGAGATTTCAGTGATCAAAATTTACATTCCCTTGGGCAGAGCAGCCAAGGGTAAGGGTATGATATCCTATACAGAAAAGGGAATAAAGAAAGGAAGGAAGGAAGGAAGGAAGGAAGGAAGGAAGGAAGGAAGGAAGGAAGGAAGGAAGGAAGGAAGGAAAGGAGGGAAGGAGGGAAGAAAGCTGTGTTGCCCAACCGGCCAGTTCCAGTTGTGTCGCCAATGGGGCAGCTCCCACTGCTACTCACAGAGGTTGTTATTTGTCCTTCCTTCTCAAAGAGGACCATGACATCAGGGAGGTGATGCCATGACTTGCAAGTGAATTGGATTTAAGTGAGGGAAGGCTAAAAACTGTCAATAATAATGAGAGCATTTTGTACAGCTTAAAGCCCCCTGTTAATGTTAGTTGCTATTATCAGTGTCATTAGCTGACATTTAACTAGCACTTTGAAATTTGCAAAGCATTTGATATACATTATCTCATTTGATGCTCCTAACAACCCTGGGAGATGAGTACTATAGATACGATCATCCCCATTTATAGATGAATAAACCTGAGACTCAGGTTATGCAACTTGCCACTAGGAAGCATGTTCTTTCCACTGTGTCATATTCCATCATGCTTCCTTTCTTCTCTGAGTAAGGAGCATAAATTTGAGAAGCTACTCGGAGAAGCAACATACATAGAGAAGGCAGGAAGACTTGAGTTTACACCTTGCCTGACACACAAGTCAACCTCTCAGTGCTAGAGGCAACTCTTACTATCAGAGACAAGGTGCCAATTTGAATTGGCAGGTAGAATTTTCTCATCTTTGTATCAACAAAAGCACAAGTCTAGTCCATATCCCTATGATATATTGTCTTCTCTCTCGGTAAACAATGAGAAACCAAAAAATCCAAGAAGAAGAATCTTAAGCCTTGATGGGCATAGAGGAATTCATCTTAACCACATTCAGTGAAGGGAGATTCAGTGTTGCTTTCTCAGAACCCTAATTCGAAAAAGAGTTTTACTCCACCTTTGCTGTAATGGTAGCACAGCCCTCCCTCACTCAAAACAAAGTCAAGTGCAAGTTATGTCATCATTTCTCTGATGTTGTGGTCTTCTTTGGCAACGAAGGCCAAACACAAGACCTTTTGGCAAGCTGTTCTAGATGCTGCATTACTGTTTAAGCTGCTGTCCCAGAGATCTTTGCGATTGACTGATACTCTGTGGTGCTAATGGTGGTTTAAATTCCTTGAGATAAATAGGGAGCATACTGTCAGATCCTGATGTTCTCATTTTATCCTTGTGGCCGCTTCCCTAGAAAGACTTTTATTTTTTCCAGGTCATTCTTAGTAGAATAAGCAAGGCAGAAATAAATCCTAAAATATGACACATAAACTTTTAAGAGATCGAAGCAGACTGTGAATGCCAGCATTTCTTCAGCACACATTTTAACATCACTTTACCAGGAATCATTTTATCCCAAGTGCAGCCTGTTAGACGTCTATTTGACAAATACCAGAAAAAAGCGAGATCCAGTAGGAAAGGGCATGAAAAGGGGGAGAAACAAAGCCACCCTCTTTATGAGCAGCAGGCTTTTACAGCTCAATCCTTGAATGAAAGGGGTAAAACCACCCCTTTAATGAAAAGGATAAAAATGAGTAGCCCACTGTGAATATCAAAAGAATGTTCCCTTCAGGGAGAGTACAACTTTGGGAAACAGAGCCTGGATCTCATTCAAAGCAAATATGCCTATGGTATTAAAAAGTAACTCCCAGGGTCAGTTTTGATGGTTCCATAATTTGAAGGAAAACTCATTACATCATGATAACATATGTAACATACAACATTTTCAAAGTGCTTTACATATATCAACTAGTTTGAGATTTAAAACAACCTTGTAAAGTAGATACTATAGATGTTAATATCACCCTTTCAGAGAAAATTGAGATTCCAAGGGTTTAAGCAATCTGTCCAACATCATGCAGTTTTTAAGCATTGAATCTGAACCCAGACTTTCCAGACTATAGGCCCAATATTCGTATCAACTACATGAGATTGTCTCTGATACCGAGGCAGAAAGGATTGGAGAACTCTACAATCTAAGTCTACTATTATAACTGTGTGTTATGACGGTGATTAGCATTTGTATAGCATTTTAAGATTTGAAAAGCACTTTATACATATTATCTCTTTGTTCCTCACAACAGCCCTATGAGGTAGATGCTATTATCATTCCCATTTTATAGATGAGAAAACTGAGACTGAGAGGTTGTGATTTGACCACAATCACACAACTTTTAAGTCTTAAGAGGCAAGATTTGAGTCTAGATTTTTCCTAGCTCCCAGTTCAACATACCACACAGCCTTTGATACTGAGGGAATGAAAAGGAAAGAGGTAAATCCATAGTGCAAATCAACTGGGCCCTTTCATTGATGACTAAAGACATTAAACTGGGCAATTTGTTGTTTGCTTGAAGAAGAACACTGGGGACAAAGGGAACATTTAATTTCATTTATTCGACCAGAGGAGAGAAAACATGTTCTTAGCCAGGAGAAAGTTCTTTTCAGAAGGAAGAGGCTGAGTTCTTTCCCTCTGCTAAGTTTGTTATTCTAGCACTTAGCACAGTATCTGGCACATAGTAGGGGCTTAATAAATGTTTATTGACTGACTGACTGTTACAGTTTCATTGCTTTTTCATCTCCTGGCTATGCAGACAGATGGGTCTGTAGGTGATCGAATGGTTAAGCTCAGATGATGATAATGGTGGTGGTGGTGGTGGAGGAGGAGAAAAGCTAGTACAGTATTCACTTTATAGTATGTCTCATATATTCTCCCTTCTCTGCTGTAGTGCTGTGGTATGATGTGATCTATAACTAGAATATAATGATAAAATATTTTACTTTATTCAAAGGGAACAAGTTAGATACAAGTCAGATTTGAGAAGTAGAGTAGCAGTATATTATATATGAGGAACACATACTTAAGTAAGGGAATCCATGAAAAGGGGGAAGTACGGTGAAGAACATTTTGGTGAGTGTAAATGAAGTAGAAGCAACGGGCATTGGCATGAATGGCAGAATTAGAACCCTATGTCTCCTGAGCCCTACTCCGGTGCTCTTTCCACTATACTGTACTGGTCTGGGTTGGTCCTTAAATGTCTTACTTCATTAATCATTCACATACACTTTCATAGACGGATGCTCTAAATACTGTGCTTTATACATGCTCCCTTCGTCCCAAGTGTTCTTCTTCAAGCAAACCATAAATTGCCCAGTTTCATGTCTTCAGTCATCAGTGAAAGGGCCCAGTTGATTTGGACTATGGATTTACCTCATTCCTATTCATTCCCTCAGTATACATTAACTGAACAGCAATTCCAGATTCTGTGCTAGCACGCACACATAACACAGAGAATGGGTCAAGAAAGGCATGAGGGGAGGAAAATCATTGGATGTGTTATCTTTCTTCATAGAGCACTGGCTCTGAAGGCAGATGAGTTGGGTTCACAACTTACCTCTTATGTTTAGCTACCCGTGTGACCCTGAGCAAATCACCTGCCTTTGTTTTCTCACCTGTAAAACAAAGAGAATTAGATGGTTTCTGGGGTCCTTTGGAGTATTAATGGTGTAATCTTCATTCATCCATCCATTAAGGTCATCATTTATCCATCCATAATCACAGATACGTATGAATTTCTCAGTGCCCCAATCATGTTCTTCATCTCTCTACTATGGCCAACATCTTTTCCGCTTCTCAGGTCAAAAATTGATGAAGGACTGTGAGGAAATTGTGGACAGCATGACACACTCTGCACACCTTTGAAAAATACCAAATTACAACACATTGTCTAAAAAACCACATTTTTGCCTGGACTGTCTTCCATGGGAATTTCGTCTCAGTGGCTATTTCCCAGAGAAAATTTTTGAGAGGCATATTTAAATTGGTGTCTAGTCAGCAACTGCACATGGAAGTGTATTATGAATAAGGCTCCGTATATGGAAGTTACACATTAAAGAAGAATAAAATACAAATGACAATGATCCCAATATTTCTATTAAATAATTAAATATAATTTCACCCATAAAGGCTCCATATATGGAAGTTACACATTAAAAAAGAATAAAGTACAAATGACAATGATCCCAATATTTCTATTAAATAAATATAATAATTTCACCCATAAAGCTATTTAACTTGAAAATAGTTGACAATGAAGAATTCTTCTATTTCTTTTTTTCACGAGTTTAAAGGACTCCCAAGAACTGGCTACTATATCTTCTGATTGAGATTCTTGGAGAGTTTCTTTTCATATTTGCATTTTAGCCAGTTTATTTACACTTTAATCAGAGCAGATTACTTTTAACAAGATTATAGCTCTGGACCCAATCTAAACTCTATGACAATCTCTTTTAGTTAATGAGAGATCATTCCTTCCATCTGTTTTGTATTTATAAAAAGTTGGTGTTTTTATGCTGATTACATAAATGTTGTTTATTATCTCAGGCAACTTCTATTAAAAGAGCTCCAGAGAAGACAGGGAGACAATTTTAATAGTAATAATAAATGGTGCAGTCAAGTAATTAATAATATAATGAAATTCCCTTCACAGGCATTAAAAAAACATGTATGTTCCATTTAAGGAGTCTGGGGATCTGTACTACGATACTTGTATTCATCACTCTTGCAGATGGATCATTTTAGTTCAGGACACAGCAAGTGGTTTTTCAGGGTCAGTATCACCAAATGAGAATATGGGTGGACTCCTAAACCAGCAATTAGTACAAGCCTTCTTACTATGAAGCAGTAGGAAGAGGTAAACTCTACAACCCCTCCTTCCTCTCCTGTTTCAATTTTCCTTCCCTGGGTTTAGAAGCATGGGTGTCCTATCTACTCCCAAGTTGTTAAAACTTGATTCAAACTTTGCTCCAAGCCCCCATTTTCCTGTTAAATAGACCTCCCCCAAAAGACCAAACCACTTTAATATTACATGGCCTCATTTTACAATAAGAGGCCATATAGTTAAAATGGAAATGCAAGGTCCCTAACAAGAAATTGGAATAAATGGCAAATACTCTCATATTCATTCCTGACCTCCAGGTTACAAGTTCAATATCTCCATATTCAAGTAAGCAAGCAATTATTAAGCACCTACTATATAATAGTCACTCAACTAGATGCTGGTGATATGATTGCATCCACTGAGAGGATCAAGAAAGTCTTCCTGTAGAGAACAGTGTTTCTTAAATTTTTTTATTGTTTTTCATTGCAGAATATTATTCTTTGCTTTGAGGGATTAGGACACGCTTTGTAAAAGTTGGAATCCTTGCACATGCATGTATGATGGCAAGTGTAAGTTGCAGCACATCTAACTGAAACCCATGGTACCAGGCTGCTCTACTCCCACCCCCTGAGAGTCACTGATGTAGAAGCTAGTGCCTGAGAGGTGTCTTTTGTCCTTCAGAAGATTCTAAGAACACAGAATGAAGAGGGAATGTACTTTCAGTTTGGAGGGCAGCCAGGGTAAAGGGCTGCAGGGAGACTATAGAGAGCTGTGTACAAAAAACAAGACAATCAATTTGACTGGACTGAAGGAAAGGAACTAATGAGGCTAGAAAGATAGGTGGAGGGGAGTTATTTTTGTTTGTACTGTGTTTTCAAAGACGACCAATGACATCATGGATGCTTGCTTGATTTGTACATAATTGGATTTAAGTGAGGCAGAGCTGCACCAAGTCATCAACTCAGTGTCTTCCTGAGTCATCAGACTCCAGTGGTAAGATAAAAGTCATGGCAACTGGTGATGACCTGGGATGGAGTGGATGACGTTGGCGTCTTTGATCTCTGATCAAGCTCTAAGCACTCCACAACGCTTGCTTCAGCTGCCTTCATGGTCATGGAAACAAACTCTTCTCATCTGCCTGTTCCTTGGGGAAAGTCTTCGCAGGCTTGGGGTAGATGCGTCCCTGACTCACCAATGGGTCTAAGACATCTCACTTCCCCTCAAGCTGGTTTTGCCCATCTGCTGAGATGTGGGGCTGCTGTACATTCTACTTGGATCCCTCTTGGAGGTGAGAGTTGGGTGAATCAGATAGACACAAAAGGTATATGAGCAGCCCTGAAAAGGACTCAGCAAGCCCTCATACTGGAGGTGCTAGGCCTCTTGAACACCTTACATACCCCAGTCAGGTTATAAAGGGCTTCTTGTGAACATACGTTCTGTTGTTTTTCAGTCACATTCAATTCTCTGTGAGCCTACGTGGGGTGTTCCTGGTAAAGATGCTGTAGTGGCTTGCCATTTCCCTGTCCAGTTTATTTTACATATGAGGAAACTGAGGCACATAAGGTTAAATGACTTGCACAGAGGGGAGATTTGAACTCAGGTCCTCCTAACTACAGGGCCAGCATTCTACTGAGTCATCTATCTGCTCCTTTGTGACCATGTAGACAATCATAAATTTTTCACATCCATCTTCAGGGGTTCTATCTTGATTTTTTTGCTTCTCCAACCTTCTATAATAAAGCTTTTTGATTGATATTAAATTGTTTATTTTGTCCTTTGTGTTATTTTGACTCCTGGGATCCCTTAATCTTTTAACTTATGCTTTTAATTGCTTATTATGGGAATCTAAAATTTCTGACATGATTTTGTTTTCCATATTCTTTGCTGAAAATTTTTTTTTGCCTTTAATCTGGCAGGATGATTTTAAAATTTTCTCCCTTGTATTATAGCTAGATACCATTATAATCTTTGTTACGGTAATTATTATAATCAGATTTTCGATAACTTTCTCAAGTTGCTTCTGCCAGGGGGGTTTTTAACTCCGGTAATAGATTAGTCTTTGAGGGAGTTATTATTTTGATCATTATAGGTGGTGGCAGACTGCTTGTCTGGATTCTGCCTGCCCCTTTATTGCCTAGATTGCTCATCTGGATTCATAACCATCTGCCTTGCTTATCAGTTTCTGTGGACTAGATTTTCCAATATTTCTTACCCAAAACTTCACCTATTTCCTGGACCTGAACTGTAATTAGGAATTTCTGCATCTGAGACAAAGGTAAGAAGTATCCCTGGGGTGTGGGTTTTGAGGGGCAGAAAAGACCTTTAAACAATACTTTTAGTACCACCTAAATTTCAGCATATCTTAGAAAGCTCTGGCCTGACCTTTGCTCTTACCTATGGGACCTGCCCAATAACTACTGGGAACTGCCCAGTGGTCTCCAGGTAAACAGTTCTACCTTAACCAATAATTCCAGACAATTCCTAGGCTCAACCTATTCCTCTACCTGACCCTACCTAGTATTTGTTGCAACTTTGCCTTTTTACTCCTGGTCACAACTTCCCAACATCATCTCCTGGTTCTATTTCCACCTTGACATAGACACACATAAATTGTGCACCTACAAAAGGTTGACGGCTGCAAACAATCCTCTGGGTGCCCCATCCTTCTCTTCTCTAGAAAAGATCTGGGACTAAACTGATACATCTCCACTGGGAATGGAAAATTTCTGGAAGGGATATTGTAGAGAACAGTGAGAAGCTATTTTCTGTTTCTACTGATGACTCAATAAAAGAAGGGTTTCGATTGCAGCAAATGTGATTGAGATGAGATATGTGGAAGAAGATCCTACAATGAAAGCTAGAAGACACTTCACTCGTTATCAACAGAGACTGTGGAATCTTAGGGATTTTTCAGACTAGAATAGAATGTGGTCTGCCCGGAATAAGTCTAGATGAAACCCTGCCTGGAAACCATGGAATGGAAAAATCTAAGAAACTACCTTCTGTTTTCCTCTTATCTTCTTTTATCATTTAATTTTCCAATTCATGTGCATTTAATTTTTCTTTCTCCCACCCCTTCCCAACTTAAAAGGAAAATAAAAACAAAAAATGAAACTTTTATAACATAAGGATAGTCAAGCAAAATAAATTCTTTTATTGGTTGTGTCTAAAAATGTCTATCTCATTCTGCTGTATTCTGTCTTTTTTACTAGGCTGTATTTTGTCAGCTGGAAAAAGGAAAAGGATGAAGTAATATACCCAAGGGGCCTTTATCAAGGTCAGTGTACCTTCACAAAGCAACCTGTGCAAATAAGCAAGGAGTCCCTGTTCCTCTCTCCTTCCTTATTCTGATTCCTCACAGGAACACAGTAAAGTTCAGGTGCCTTCATTGGCCATTAGTTGAATATACTCTAAGGTTGCCAACTCTGGTGCCAGTTACAAACATAGTGTTGGAATTTTTAAATAAAAGGTGGATTAAAGAAGAGGCAAAGCTGACCGTCCCATGAGTTATACCTCCCCAAATCATGTCTCATTTTCTGTACTTCTATCATACCTAACCTTATGGAACCCATGTTAGTCTGAGAAATATGAAGAGTAAGTGAAAAATATTTTTTGGTCTAAAGCGAGGTCTGAAGTGGCAAGTGGCCTGCAGGTTGTGTGCTGTGCAGGCTTGTTTTACATCCTCCCCATTTTGTGTGAGCCATCCAAAATCCTTTGGCAGGCTGTATGTTGTGCAGGCCTGGTCTAGAACTTCAGGGGACTCCAGGGTCAAGATAGGTGATGTTGGCTCGTATATGTAAGAGTAATTTGAAACTAATTTTGCTGAGAATTTTGGATATAGCCCTTTGATACTAGGTGCTGGGTGAAGGCCATAGAAAGGGAAAGTCACTGCTAGATTCCTTTTACTTTGTGAATAATATATTGTAGAATTTTGGTACTAGTTCAGCCCATTCACATTCACAGTTAAAATTATTAGCTCTATTTCTCTACATCTTATTCCTCTCCTGTCTCTCTCTCTCTCTCTCTCTCTCTCTCTCTCTCTCTCTCTCTCTCTCTCTGCTTTCATCCTGTCCCTTCTTAAAAGTGTTTTGCTTCTGACCACCACCTCCCCCAATCCACCCTCCCTTCTATCAGTTTTCCTTTCTCCTATCCACCTGCCCTCCTACTTCCTGAGGGTAACACAGATTTCTATACCCAACTGAATGTGTATGTTATTCCCTCTTTCAGTTAATTCTGATGAGAATAAGGTTCAAACTCTTCCATATCTCTTTTATGTGAGATAATTTACCCTATTCTACCTCCCTCTTCTCCCTTCTCCCAGTGCATCCATCTTTCTCACTCCTTAGTTTTATTTTGATTTGGGTTTGGGTTTTTTGGATATCATACCATTATAGTCAACTCATGCCCATGCCCTCTCTCTATGTGTATTCCATCTAACTGTCCTAATAATTATAAAATTATTAGAAGTTATAAATATCATCTTCCCATGTGAGAATGTAAACAGTTTAACCTAATTAAATTCCTTATGATTTCCCTTTCCTGTTTACCTTTTTATGTTGCTCTTGAGTCTTGTATTTGAAAAACAGATTTTCTGTTCAGTTCTAGTCTTTTCATCAGGAATGCTTGAAAATCCTCTATTTCATTAAATTTCCTGAAAATGGTAAGCAGGTAGGAAGCGACTCCAGAGAGAGTAGTATCACAAAAAACAAAGAGGAGATAAATTATTTGGGAAGAGATAATGGTCAAAGGCAAAGGAGAAGTCAAAAAGACTTTTGGGGCAACTCATGGGTAGCAAAATCTGTGAGAGATCATGAGGGTCCCTCATGATATACAGCCCTCTGTGAATTTCAGAGTACTCCCTGTTTTAGTCACCCTATTCTGGACGATCTCTAGTCAATAATTTCCTTCACAGTTGGTATCCAGAGTGGCCAATAAGGTCTCAGGTGTGGTCTAATCTGTTAAGACTCCAGAGAGACTCTTATTTTTCTTGATCTGAACTTTGTCCTTAATAGGCCTTAGAGATTATTTAACCCAACTCCCAACTTTGCATATGAGGAAATTGAGGTCCAGGGTGAATAAGTGACTTGCCCAAGGTCATACTGGTAGTAGAAAGATTCCATTGGAAAGGCAAACTAGAACTATTTTTCATGACTTCTCTTTAGTGAATTCATACTATCTCTTAGTAATCTCTTTTTTTCTAAATGCTAACAAATTACCTATTTCCATTTTAGAATTTTGCAGGAGGATGTATGACAACTCACTCCTCTGCATCTGGTAACTAATTCGTTCTTACCTTTTCAAAAAAAATTTTTATTTTCATCTTCTGTTTTTTACATCATCATAGTTTACCCTAGTATCCTTCTCCTTCCCCATCCCAGAGATCCATCCCATATAACAAATAGCATTTTTAAAAACAAAATAAAAAGAGGAAAAAATCAGCATAAAAATAAGTATATTGAAAAACTCTAAAAACATGTACAGTGTAGAGTTCCTGTGGACCTCCCACCTCCACAAAGTGATGGACTGAGAATGTCTCCTCATATCTTTTCATTCATTCATATTTGATCTCTATAATTTTCACATTTGTTTGTGTGTGTGTGACTTTTTTTGATTTATGTTATTATACTTATTGTATATAGTGCTGAGCCTGGAGTCAGTTCAAATTGAGTTCAAATATGGTCTCAGACATCAGCTTGCTGTGTGACCCTGGGCAAGTCATTTACCTCTTGCCTTAATCCACTAGAGAAGGAAATGATAAACAATATCTGGTCACCGGACCCAGATGGCTCAGGAGGAGAAAGTGAGGTTTGTGACCTCGCACAGCTCTCGCTCACTCAAAGCCAAGTCAGATGCAAGTCATGTTTCTCTGATGTTACGGTCTTCTTCAAAAATGAAGGACGAACACAGAATCCACTAGAGAAGGAAATGACAAACAAATCCAGTATCACTGCCAAGAAAGCTCCCTGGACAGCCTGGCATACTAGAATCTATGGGGTCACAAAGAATTGGATATGAATATATGAATATAAATATTGTTTAAATAAATAAATATAAATATGAACAATAATTTTTGTGTATATTTTTTCTTAGTTCTGCTTCTTTCACTTTGCATCAGTTCATGTAGATCTTTCCATATTTCTTCATATTCATTCCATTCATCATTTCTTACATGATGGTAAAATTCCTTTACATTTGCGTACCACAGCTTGTTTAGACGTTCCCGACTGACAATTGTTGCATTTTGTTCATCTTTCAGTCAATTGAAAAATGACAAAGATATGGTCCACTGCAGAATATCTCTTGAGAAAGTCTGCCTGTTCCCTATTAATACGCTCATCTAGGGTGTCCTTGATGCATGGATGATGAGTGATGAGTGACACAAAGATTTTATACGTATGGAAAAGTAGGTACCTAGATCAATAGTTGTTGACATCCTCTCAATCACTATTTCCCATGCCTTTGTTATCTTTCCAGTCTCCAAATTCCTCAGCATCCTCATGATTATGTCACTTCCCAGAATGGATCTCCTCAATATACACTTGCTTCATTCCCATGAAATTTCCCCTCTCTGTTCTCTTTACTGACATTTTATACCTCCATAGATACCTCTGGAGTCATGATGTGAAAATTCAAATATGATGGCTCCACTGACGATGATGGTGACAGATAGTGGTTATAAAAATCACTGCAATTCTTTTTCACTTTTAATTGTCCTTTCATTTCCATTCTTAAATGCTTTTGAGATGATTTTATGCATTTTGTTCTCTTGTCAAGCTGTTTTGTTTTAGTTCAGTTTTATAATTTCCCTGATATGGGAAACTTCCAATGGGGAAATTCTCTATTAATGCAGATCACTGATGTCTCTGCAATTTATAGCCTTAGAGTGTTGTCTAGGAAACTGAGAGAGTAAGGGACTTGCCCCAAGTCACATAGCCAGTTAGTTTCAGAGGCAGGACTTGACGCCAAATATTCCTTACCCTGTGATTTCTCTTTCTGGCACATGGCCTTGCCCTGTACTTTCTGTAAACTGATCTTACCTTCTACTACTTTATGAGATAACACGGCTCATCATTATCCATTACCCTTTTGGGGAAGTTTTACAAATAAGTTTATATTCTAAAATGGCCTTGCCTTTGGTCATCATGTCTCCCTACTTGGCAAAAAAATCAAGTGTTTGATGGCTAAGGCAATTTCTAATTTGGTTTCTTGGTCTCTTTGTTATGACAGTTGGTTTATATCAGCTAAACTCTTGTATACAGTCATCACAATGGGTTTCATTTCTGCTATTACCCATTTATAATTTATAATTACTCTTATAATTAGCCCAGGATTGAGTCATTTTGATTGTATGCCATAGCTTTTTCTCATTCTTCTTCACTTTTAGCCTGTTCTACTCTGTGCTTTGATGAACCAGTGGATTCACAGATAATTGATTTAGCAATGACTTCCACATTAATAATGAATTTTTTCCTGACCATTAAGATATAATCAATTTTACCTTTTGTGATATTATTTGGTATTGGCCATGTCCAGAGCCTGCCAATTCTTTTCTCCAAGTATTCATGATGTGAAATCATGAGATTTCTGTATAGTTTATCAATCTTTGCCCTTTCCTTCTTCCTGACTCATGCTTTCCAAAATACCTCTCACAATTCTCATCCATTCCCATTTTGCATTGAGTTACATCTCAAGAAACAATTTTTTGAAGTGGCTGAAGTAGTCATTGAAATTAGGAAAACAAAAAACAGTATATTATTATAGCATATTATTTGTAACATTTCTAGACAGGCTACTTAATGTGGTTCAGCAAAAAGAACATTGGATTTGGAAATGAATGTGGGTTCAAACCCCAGCTCTGCCTCTTACTATCTGTGTGACCTCAGGCATGTCACTTAATTTTGCTGGGACTCAGTGTCCACATCTGTAAAAACAGAGAATTCAATTAGATGACCTTGAAGGTCCCTTCTACTTCTAAACCTATGATCCATTCTTACAGTACAGAATTAATTTCTCAGGATCTAAGTTTCAGACTACAGATATGCTTTGTTTTTCGAAACAAATGCATATGTATATTTGTAAAAGTATAAATGGAATCTGTGTAAATTGAATCTCCTTGATTTAAAATTAATGTCAGGGACATTTTGATTGATTTTCAATTGGAATTGGCTCTTGACTCTTTAGCTTGCAACTTCTCAGTTTCTCCTCCATCTGCTCTCCCAATTCTACCCCCATTCCCATCATTAATGATTTAGAAAGCTGTCTTAAAATAAGAGAGGAGTTCCCTGTTTAAAGGTATTTTACAGGTGAACCTTTTTGTAAGTTGGCTATCTCTACCCTCACTAAGTTCCCAGCCACCAGCTCCCAAGAGCCCTGAATTTATCTGTTTTAGTTATTTCTGATTTTTGTATATCTGGTGTTCAAGTTTGCAAGCACCTTAAGAACCTTGAATATTTTTCCTCCTTTTTGTGAATCATTCTTCCCCAGGATAGGCTGGTGGGTTAAGGTTAGATTATTCCAGGGAAAGCAGATTGTTTAAAATAAAATAAAACATTATATATCTGCTGCACATAAGGAACTCTGATCTAAGAAAAAGCTGCATACTCAGCTCCCTCCACCATCACTAGATGAATAGCTATCATTAGGGAGAATGACAGCCTGAAGTAATGGGCCAGCTAACTAATGCATCTGAAATGAGAAACCAGAGATTTGAATCCTGACTGTGTGAGCTTGGGCAAGCTAATTAGCCTTTCTGGGCCTCAAATTGAGCTTCCATAAATTGATCAGATTATCTCTAGAGTCTCTTCTATCTTGCAATCCTATAATTACTAGATTGGAAATCAGAATTCCTGAGTGCTAGATTTAGTCCTGCAGTATTGACTTTCAGTAAGTCACTTCATTTGTGTGGGTCTCAGTTTACTAAGAAACAGATAAAGAAGCTTGATTAGAAAATCTCTAATGTTCCTTCCAGACATGTTCCTTCTTTTCTGTCTTTAAAAATGAAATTTCTACATTGAACTTCTTTTAAGAGGAAGAGGGTTGGTAACCAACATTTCAACCTGATAAGTCTCTTTTCTAGTATGATGTATCTCTAATGTAACCTGGAAACAGAAAGTATCTCATGACCCTCTTGAAGAAGGCTGGCAGACACAAATCCTGAGAGTATTCGTCAAACAAACAGATTCTTCCTTGAAGAAGTTTCGATTCTTTCTCAAAGAGCTAGAAAGACTACATCTGGGATCTCGAGTACTCCAAGGAGTTTGTGGGATGTTTTGCTTTCTTTTTGCCTTTCGTTCAAGCTCTAACTGGCTGTGTTCTCCCAGTATTAGGGATCTGTATATAGTACAACAGTATTTAACTATCTAACATGGATTGTTTTGATTTTTTTTTATAAAGGGACATTTGCTTCAAATATATAACAACAGCAAACAGACAAACAACCTCCCTTCACCCAAAACTGGAAGGCACACTCTGCTCTATGCCACTTTGGTATCTGGAGGATTAGACTCAAAATTTAGCTCAGTTCCTACAAAGCAGTGGTCTCACCAAGTTTAAGTATATATGTGACATGACTGCCAAATGACTCGGAGTCTCTTACTGCTAGGCTAGGATCCTGAAGATCACCCCTGGATGTCGCTCCTTGCTCCTTGGGGCATTGATACTGTGATGGATGAGCAACTCAACTTATACTCTGACTCCTAGACTCCTCTGGCTTTTCAGAACACTCCAGCTTGGCATGGTCCCTCACAAGACTCCTTAAGTTAAGGAGTCACCAAATGAAGCCAAAAAAGGATGCAGCAAGAGGAATTTGCTGAGGCTGATAGTTTTTTGAATGCCTCCATAACCCATCAAAGAGCCTCTTCTTCCACACATGGTTAGCTGATGGGAACCAATTACAGAAATCTATGAATGCTCCATAATCTCTTTAAGACACTTCCTTAAACATAATTGTGATTCTCCTGATAGCAAGCTTCCCAGGTTCTCCATGTAGAGAGATGCTGTCCAAGAAATTCCATCATGACAAACGTCCACTACAAAGACAAAAATGAAACATTCCTGCCCTCAAGGAGCTTATATTCTATAGGAAGAAACAACAGCTAATAAGGATAATTAGTACATACCAAAAATGACAGCGGAATTCAGGCATCCTAAATTGGAATCTAATACTCTATTTACTATACCATACTAAGACTAGTCCAGAAAATTCAGGAAAAAATTTCCTTTCTGACTGATGAATACTCATAGCCCACTAAATCCCAAATACAAAAATTAATTATGAAATTCTCTTTACTTTGGTTTTTTTTTTGGATTTTTCACTTAGAGAAAATGTATGTCTCCCCTCTATTTCTAATTTCTCTCTAATCTAATTTCTAGATCAATACTGACCTAGAACCAAATGCCCAACTATATTCCTAGGATGAAAATTATAGTATGTTATAAAATCACTGGCTCACAAGACAATCATTAACATTTTTTTTTCTCCACTGCGACCCAGTGGTATGTAACCAGGGGTCCCACTCTACTCTGTGACCTTAGGACTTGTAAGGTACTGGGGATAATCCTAATTGTACAAAAGTAATCTAAGCTCCTATTCCAATACATACTTTATATTCATAGACCATCTGCGCGTTACACATCAAATATCAAAATATTTAGTTAAAACAGAAAAAGAAGGTAATTCATAGGAAAATAAATTAGCAGCATAATCATTTATAACAAAGCCACCCTAGTCACAAAATAGGTTCTGTGTTCTATAAGATCACACATTGGGGGAAAGTTGCCAATCCTAAGAGAAGTGGGGAAACTCACACAAAACAACTTAGGTTCCTATATCAGGATTAAGATTTACCATTGCTTTTTAGATTCAAGTATTTATCCTGACTCCCATATAAGCATGCTTCCTCTGCATAAAGTTGTTCTCATGGCTTTTTCTTCTCCATAGCCTCTGTAGCCTGAACTCATCAAGCATATGTTACAACCCCAGCATCTCCTTCCACAAATTGCATCCCACAGTATTAGCCTATTTCATTTCTCCACAAACTTCAGCTAACTCTCTGTAGTCACTAAAAATGCTGTGTTAGAAACAATGTGTTGATAAATGTTTAACCATTGGCTCTCTGAGGGCGGAAATGTGCAACCACTTTTAAGTATAATTTTCTCCATCATGTACTTATAAGTGTTTTATTTTTTTCCCAGTTATATGTCAAGACAATTTTTAGCATTCCTTTTTACATAACTTTGAGTTTCAAATTTTTCTCCCTCCATCATTCCCTTCTCCTCTCCCCTCTCCCCTCTTCCTGAAATGGTTGGTAATTTGATATTTACCATTGTTTATAGATAGGTAATTATGTAAAACATATTTCCATATTAGTCACAGTTGTGAAAGAAGAAACAGATCAAAAGAAAAAACACACAAAAAATAAAGTAAGTAAAAAAAGTTTGTTTCAATCAGCCTGCTAAATCCAAAAGCTCTTTATGTGGATATGGATAACATTTTCCATCATGAGTCCTTTGTGCTTGTGTTGGATCATTGTGTTGCTGAGAAGAGTGAAGTCATTCATATTTGGTCATCAGACAATGTTGTTGATACTGTGTACAGTGTTTTCCTGGTTCTACTCATTTGACTTGGCATTACTTCATACAAGTTTTTCCAGGTTTTTCTGAAATCTGCCTGGTCATCATTTCTCCTTGCACAATAGTATTCCATTATATTCATATGCATTATATTCATATACATTCAGCTATTCCTTAATTAATGAGCACTCCCACAATTTCCAATATTTTGCCACCATGAAAGGACTGCTCCAAATATTTTTGCATATGTAGATCCTTTTCCCTTTTTTTATGATCTTTTGAATACAGACCTAAGTAGTGGTATTTCTGGATTAAAGAGTATGTGCAGTTTAGTTGTCCTTTGGGTGTCTCCATCACGTTCTTAAGGCTAGACAATCAAAAAAATAATAAATCAGTCCTTGATTTATCACATTTGCCAAATATAATTTCTGAGCTACAAACATTCATACTAAAAATTTAATGATATCCTCATATACCTCTAGCACAACCCTACGTGCTACCACCTTTGTACCTCCTTTCTTTTTTCAACCAAGTCATACCTCCTGATATATCTTTGCATTTAGGCACAAGTATTAGAGAGTTCAGGTGTTCTGCGGTTTCCTCACTAAATGGTAGGTCATTGGCCTTGGCCATAATGGGCAAGAAGGTCCATATGCCCAACAAGGGTCAGCTATTATGAGTAATGACTGATGTGTCCTTGTGACAAAGAACCAAAAGAGAAAAAAACTCATTCGCAGGAGCCAAAGTAAGAGTAAAGCCTCTCTAGGGGCAGTTAGGTGGTACAGTGGATAGAGCACTAGCTCTGGGGTTAGGAGGATCTGAGTTCAAATCCAGCCTCAGACACTTGACACTTAAGAGCTGTGTGACCCTCAGCAAGTCACTTAATCCCAGTAGCCTTGACAAAAAGTCTCTTGAATAGTCATTTTCTGAGCCTCACCAGGTCTTTTAGTATAATGACAGAACATTAGTAAGTGGTTAAAAAGTAATCTGGTTAATCAAGTATGGCCAATTCCACGATAATGGTGGTGCTCTTTGTTATTCAATCCTCAAGCTGTCTCTGACTTTTTGTGACCTTGTGGCCCATAGCACTAATGTTGTCTGTGGGGTTTTCTTTGCAAAGATACAAGAATGTTTGTCTTTTTTTTCTCCAGTGGGTTAAGGCAAACAGAGGTTAAATGCCCCACCCAGGGTCACATAGTAAGTATCTAAAGCTGGATTTGAACTTTCTGATTCCAAGTCTTCCTGACCCCAGGCATGGCACTCTATCCACTGAGCCACCTAGCTGCCTTTGTTGGTGCTCTAGTGAGGCCTAAATCAAATTAAAATTTTTTTTAATAAAAGAAACTAAGTAACATCAGGCTCTTCTGTGCTGCTACAGATCTTGTTTGACTTCAAACTATCAGCTAAATCTAGGTTGCTATTCCATTGGTGACAACATTAAAAAACGCCAGGCAGGAGTTAGTGGATGGATTTTATTCTAAATCGGCCAATTTTCAACTATTAAGAATTCTAAAGTGTATTAATCCTCATTAATAATATAGTTTCCCATGGAAAATTATGGTGGGAAGCAGGGGAGCAACCTTTCTTGAATGCATCACTTGCAGCCCAATTTTTTAAAATTAATTTTTATTCTCAACTTATCAAACAAATAGAATGGCCATTTACATATGCAAGGTAGAACAGCCTCAAGTTTTTCTTATGCTCCACTTGTTTTTCTTTTTAAGTACATAGTAAGATTGACTTATAGTACACACTACTTTCAAATACAAGTCAGTTCTACTCTAACTCATGTTTTGAAGGTGGAATTTGTTTCAACCCATTAATATATTAAGGAATATTCTGAACATGACTCAAATTTCAAGTTTACTTTTGCACAATTTCTTCTATAAGAAACAGAACACAAAAAACTGTACCACTTCACAACAAATCACAAGATACAACACTTCTGATGCCTATATCTGCAAGCTAACTTCGGTCTTTTCAAGTTAAAGTATCATATTTATTGTAAATCTTCTGGTGCAGTAGGTGCTATAATCAGAAAAGAACTGGTCCATAGCACCCTTACTAACTCAGCCACAATCCTACCCTCTTCCACTATGGCCTCCACCTTGACATCCTGAGTTGGGTCTGCCCAATTCGCTTTGGAAGTCTGGGACTCAGGCTGAATAACAGCTAGCACCAAAGATGAGGCCACTATTTATTGTAATGTTTATGTATTAATCACTTAACATGTATGAAATGGTGCTGCCATTTATTAGGTTCCTCTCTCTCTTTTTTTAAATGTGTTACTGACAAAGCTCACAAATGTTGTGATCCTAACCCCATTTCTCCCCATAAACTCTGATTTTTATTGTGTGATTTGCCTTTTTTTTGGGGGGGGGGGAATACACATTTCATTATAGCAGAGACGCCTGTAAATATAGCTGAAAAGCATGGGCATCAGCAAAAAGAGAAAACAGGGGCCTGTGTTAATACCTTGAATTTCACATGGTGTTCTGCAAAGACAACTGTATGAATTTGAAAAAGAAGGGACCTTGTATCTTTTCTGATCTCCTTAACTCCTTCCTCACCCCATCCCCTTATCTTCTTACCTTCCATAATCAGTCATAGCAGATAAGCTAGAAGGTCAAGAAAATAATGCAACTGTTCTGACTGTGTCCACTATAAATGTATAATACATAACCTTAACTGGGCTCTCACTGCAGCAAGGCGATTCTTCTATATCTTCCCCAATTAACTTTCTCACTCATCACAATGACTTTTTCAAAAGTCTTCCTCCCTCCTCAAACCTCCCATGGCTCCCCTTCTCCCCCATCTTTCAGCTGAGAACTTTGTTTCATATTTTACTAAAAACAAAAATTTAGACCATTCCCCAAGAGCTCCCTCTTTTCCCTTCCTGCCTATTTCATATCACTCTTATATGTTCTTCCACTCTCTTCAGTCACGTTTGTCTCACATGAAGAGGTAACCTTCCTCACCAAGGCAAAGCCCTCTGCCTCCACAAGCATTACCATTGCATCCTGCCTCCTCCAGAAGAATGTCCTATATTATTCCTACTCTCTTATCTTCAGTATCTTCCTATCCACTGGCTGCTTCCTTACTGCCCATAAATATGCTCATGTCTCTCTTATCCTTAAAAAACAAAAATTCTTCACTTTATCCTTCTGTCCCCAATAACTCATCCCATATCCCTCTTCCCTTTTGTGGCAAACTCCTTGAAAAGGCCATCACAATAAATTCCCCCTCTCCTCTCTAGTCTCTGGCCTCTGATCTCATCATTCAACCTAAACTGCTCTTTTCAAAGTTGCCAGGGATCTCTCAATTGCCAAGTTCATTGACTTTTTCTCAATCTTCATCACTCTTGACCTCTCTCTAGCCTTTGATACTGCCAACCACCCTCTTCTCCTTGATATTCTCTTTTCCCTAGATTTTTGGGGCACCCCTCTTTCCTGGTTCCCTTTCTATCTGACCAGGACATTCCAATGTCCTTTACTGTATCTTCACCTAGGTCATGGCTACTAACTGACTGCCTGTCCCCCAGGGTTCTGTTCTCATCCTCCCCCCTATTTCATTTGTTGATGTCATCTTCTCCCATGGATTCATATAGCATCTCTGTGCTGATGACCCTCAGATCCCCTTATTTAGTACTTATCCCCTGCTTTGCATCTCCAACTGTCTATTAGATATCTCAGACTGGATGGTCTATAGATATCTTAAACACAATATGTCAAACACTGAATTCATTATTCTTTTTCCAACCCTCCCCACCTTCAAAGTTCCTTATTACTACTGAGGCCACCACCATCTTCCCAATCCCTCAGGCTTACAATCTAGAGGTCATCCTTGACACCTCACTATGTCTCATCCTCCATATACAATCTGTTGCCAAGGCCTGTCAACTTAATCATTTCAACATCTTATAAATATGCCCCCTTCTGTCCTCTGACATTGCCACTGATTTGGTACATGCCCTTGTCACCTCATGCCTGGAAAGTCTACCTGTCTCAGGTCTCTCTCCATTCCATTTCATGCATTCAGTTGCCAATGTGACTTTCCTAAAGCACAGGTCCCAGTATTACACACAAACTCAGTAAACTCCAGTGACTCTACCACCTAAGAGATCAAATAGAAAGTATTTAAAGCCCTTCCTAAACTGCCAACTCTACACCCATTCTCGAAATCTTTTCACACACCCACTCCTCTCACATTCTCTTCAATCCAATGACATTGGCCTCCTAGCTCTTCCTTTATCTCTTCACTCCGTGAATTTTAACTGACTGTCCCCATTCATGGAATGTTCTCCCTCCTCATCTCTACCTCCTGGCTTCCCTGGCATTTCCCAATTCCTCTTAAGTCTAATATCTTCCTCATGTTTATCACCCCCTATCTATCCCGACTTAGCTTGTTTGTACATAGCTGTCTGCACATTATCTGCATCTTAGATTGTAGGCTTCTCTAGGTCAGGGACCGTCTTTTGCCTTTCATTGTATCCCTGCTACTGTTGTTGTGTTCGTCCTTTGTTTTCCAAGAAGACCATGACATCAGGGAGATGATGCTTGACTTTAACTTGAGTGAGGGAGGGCTGCACAGGTCATCAGCCTCACTTTCTCCTCCTGAGCCATGTGGATCTAGTGACCTGATGTTCATCAGGATGACTGGAGATGGCCCAGGATGCAGTGGGAGGCCTTGGCCTTTTTAGGCTAAAGTCATTTCAGATATTCACTTAGAATGAGGTAATGCCCATTCATTGAATAAGCCTCTTGAAGAAGTAGTCAAGGGATGGGAAGCAGGGAAAGATGCATAGATAGCATCACATTAAGCATAGGAAGAAGAGATGACGTGGAAGGTGAGAACACAGGGAAAGTCTTCACCCTTAAAACGGCTGAAAGTTTCCTTGTCTAGTGTGTCATAGAGATAATTATTTTCAGGTATGAGTTGACCCTCCCTTGGGGCTGACTCTCCTTCCAACTCATGGAGTAGGAGGAGTTTTATTGTTCAGTCATCTCTGACTCTCATTTTACAGATGAGAAACTGAGGCTAACAGGGTTAAGTGACTTGCCCAGGGTCACACAGCTACTAAGTGTCTGAGGCCATATTTGAATTCAAGAAGATTATTCCTGATGCCAAGTCCAGTGCTCATTCCACTGTGCCGTCTAGCTGCTCGGTAGTGGGAGTGAGGGCCAGATTTTCTGATTAACTGTCTCCTCCCAGTTGTGGCCATCTGGGGCTGGATTATTCTTTACACCTGCCATTGCTAAACTGCCCTGCCCCCCAACTGTTTTTGCCCCAGCTGAAAGAATTACTGTTTAAGATTCTGATACTGTCTCCTGATGGCTGGCCAAGGCTGGGAATATGATCTATAGCCTCTAAATGTAACTAAGCTGACTAGCCTGTGTGGAGTTTGAATCTACAACCTGGTCCTCATTAGTGCTACCTTTTAACCCCTGGCTGAATAAATAAGGGAAACATGATGATAGAGAATGGTCCCCAGTGACCTGTTGTACATATTCTTTAATTTATCGGTTTTAGCTTATTGGACCAAACTGGATTATTGGTTCGTTTTAAGCAAGAAATTTGATGTCGTCGCAGAGCCCTGAACTTGGACTGACTGGAATTAGGCTCCCTGCCACTTACTAGCTATACGATCTTAGGAAGGTCACTTAACTCACAGTATCCTTATCGATAAAATGAGTATACCTGCTCTGCCAACCTCACAGGGCAGATCAAGTGACAAGGATATTGGCTGTTTGTTTGTTTGTTAAATGAACTTAATCAACAAGCAGAAACGTTTCAATGAACAGAACAACTAGGAACAGAAAGAGAGGACTGATCATGGATGGGAGAAGTTCCAGCAGGTACGTTTTGTGTTACCATTGACTTTAACACAATGGTAACAAGACAGCCCACTGGTCTGATATCTTCTGACCATCTCTGCTCCATTATTTGTATTTTTTAAATGTTGCTTCACTTCTAAATGGGATCTTAGCTTTCTTAATTATTATCACTACACATCAGCCACTCAACTCCCACCCAACACACACACACATACACACGCACATACACACGCACACCCCAAATACTTTGTAACCATAAACACCATACCATTATTAATTATGTTTCCACCTTCCCAGTTAGGGTAGTTTTAACATCTCTCCTGCCCAGAAGTACTTTCCTATATTTACTATATTATTATGTCATCTGTCCACTGAACTTAGACAGTGTGCACAGGTGATGTCTGTAGCGTGGCAACTCCCCTTCCCTCCCCTTCACCACATCCCCAAGGTAAGTAATATTAACAGCGCTTGTTCAGGTGAATGTGAGAGCAGTTTGACAACGAGGCTCACGTACACCAGCAGATCTCAGCTGATACACTGATGGGAGGCAGTCAGAATCCCCAGTGTCCTCTGCTAACTGTAAATTCATTGTCTCCTTGGTTTTACTATCTGGAAAAGCAATTGAAAAGGCCTTTTGCTTTTCAAAGTAACTCAGCTTTCTCTAATATCATTTCACTCAAGGGTTTACAGCTCTGCCTCTGCCTCAGCTACTGTTTCCACCCTGATGGAATCTGCTCCTTCTGGTCATGTCTTTGCATTTCTATTAGACACATGAAGACTTGTCTTCTCTCTCTGTCTCTCTCTGTCTCTTTCTCTCTCTCTTCCTCTCTTATTCTCTGTCTTTCTGGGTGTCTCATGTCTCTGTCTGCCTCTCTGTCTCTTGTGTATGTGTGCGCGCGTGTGTCTGTCTCTGTTTCTCTCTCTTTTTCTCTCTGTGTCTGTTTTTCATGTCTGTCTCTATTTCTTTAGCCCCCCTCCCCCGCAGCCCCCCTCCCCAGCTGAAATCAGCCATGTGGAAATGCAGGAGGCTGGATGGACAGCTATGAAAAAACCTTTCACCTGTACTGCTGGCCACTGGTGCATGTAACAAGGGGCTAATGCAGTTATTATCTGTCAATGGCAAAAACAAATGAGAGAAATTATATCACTCCAGATAACCAAGAAAGGGCTGGCTTGCAGCAAAATTGTTAAATAAATGAAGTTTAATTTCAACCAACATAGTGTAGACTACAGAGGAAAGGGAAGATGGATTTGGAAGAGTAAATTCTGACTGTATGCCTTTGGGCAAGTCAGCTAAACTATTTGGGCCTCAGTTTCCAGATATGTAAAATGAGGAGTAAAGAAACTGGACTTCCAGTCCTGGCTTTGCCACCAACTAGTTTTCTGACATTGGGCAAATCATTTCACTTCTCTGCCAGTCAGGTAGGCATAAACACACCTAGGCAGACAAATGGCATGGGGAAGAGAGGGCTGAGCACAGAATCAGGATGTCCTGTGCTTAGAGCTGGCCTAAGAACATTTACAAGCTGTGTCACCCTGGGCAACTCATTTAACCTCTTCCTGTCTCAGTTTCCTCAGTTATAAAATGGAGATCACAACTGCACCTACGTCCCAGGGCTTTTGTAAGGATCAAATGAGATCTTATTTGTAAAGGTGCTTAGTAAAATACTAGTACATAGTAGGTGCTTATTGCCTTCATTAAGTGCTTACTGTGTGCCAAGCATGGTGCTAAGCACTGGAAATACAAAGAAAGGCAAAAAAATAGTCCTTGCTCTCACAAAGTATATCTTCTAGTGAAAGAAAGAGCATGCAAACATTTGTGTGTACAAGATTATATAGAGGGTAAATGGAAGATAAATTTGTTATATATTTATGTATCATATAATGTGCAATACATGTGACATGTTACATATATTATAGATTATAGCCAATATATTATGTACATAATATATTACCCATATTACATAGAGGTAAGGGTAGGTAATTACACAGAGAGGGGCCCAGGAAAGGCCTCTGGCAGAAAGTAGTATTTGAGCTGAGTCTTAATGGGAAAGAGAGGAGGCAGAGGTGGGAAGGGAAAGCATTTCAGGTGTGGAGGCTAGCCTGTGAAAATGTGCAGAATTGGGAGATGGAGAGTCTTGCTCAAGAAACAGCAAGGAAGCCAATGTCATTGGATTGCACAGCACACAGAATGTAGTGTGAGAAACTAGAAAGATAGGAAGGGGCCATTGTGTGAAGGTTCTGAAGGTTCATGTTATATTTGATGTTGGAGGCAATAGGTGGAGTTTATTGAATTGGATAGTGATGTAGTCAGAACTGCATTAAGGGAAAAATCACTTTGGTATCTGAGTGGAGGATGGATGAGAGTGAGGAGAGACCCATAGCAGGAAGCCCAACCAGGAGGCTATTACAATAATCCAGGCATGAAGTAAGGGGGAGTCTGGAGCAGGGTGACTGGTGTCCTCTGGGCTTCAGTTTTCTAAGTATCCAAGTATCGTTCCAACTCTATATTTATAATCTTAAATGATCTTATCCTGACTCTTCAGTAACACAATATGATTTCTTACTCTCACTTTACCCCTTACCCCCAAAAAACAACCCTACAACTCCTCTTCTCTGGTAGATGACAAAATTTGTGCTGAGGCCCTACCAGTTAGCACACACCATTACTATAGCATGTCCTTGTATCCTTCACAGGGTTTATGCCTTGCACAGTGCATTATATGGGGATTTTCTAGAGATACTGGTATGTGAGCCAACCTTCCTTCCCTCCTTCCCTTCCTTCCTTCCTTCCTTCCTTCCTTCCTTCCTTCCTTCCTTCCTTCCTTCCTTCCTTCCTTCCTTCTTTTCCTCCTGAGGTTGGATTTGACTGTTTTTATAAACGAGCTCATGCCAAAATGGTGTAAGGTGCTTATATCTTTGAGCCCTTTGTCACCGAGTGGTGAACTGCAGAGAGCGCCAGGCCTGGAGGCAGGAAGACCTGAGTTCAAATCCAGTCTCAGACACTTTCTAGCTGTGTGACCCTGGGCAAATCACTTAACCCTGTTTGTCTCATTTTCCTCATCTGTAAAATGAGCTGGAGAAGGAAATGGCAAACCACTCCAGTCTCTTTGCCAAGAAAACCCCAAATGGGGTCACAAAGAGTTGAACTCAACTGAAAGGACTCAACAACAACATCTTGCAAGACACATTCATATGTAAATACTTATATGGGTGATTTTTACTGACTGTTTTTTATATGCTGTTTTCTTGTCATGAAGTCAGAGAGTGGGAAGGGGAAATCAGACATCTGTTAGCCCCTGGATAACCTTCCCACCTGAGACAACCGAGGTGAGAAAAGAATTAGGGCTGGGTTCTAATCTCTCCAAAATTCATGTCATCTGAGCTGTTTCGATGGAAAAGACCTAGGACTCAGACGTCCCATCCAACAACTAGGACTGAAGAGAATCTGGTGAAACCTCTGCCAAGTGGCCACTCTAAAGACTATCACCAAATCACCCTCCTCCTTCTGAGGCTTTCAGAATGCTAACATCTGGTCCCTCTCTGATTCTTTTAGGCTCAATAAAGCTTCATGCTGCTTACCAACCACTTACAGAACAGAGGGATGCAGGGTACGTTTCTCATGAAGTTTTAAGCCCATCCTGAGACCCACTTGTATCTTTCCCCATCTGGCATGTGACATCAGGTGCTATATTCTGCCCTGAATACTCCTTTCCCTTGGCCTCTCACCCCATTCCTTACGTTCAGGGTGATGCAAGTTAGATCTTTGTGTGAGTTAAACACACTTGTAATGAAAGATCTAAACACACTTGTAATAAAAAACCCCTTCTGTATCCCAAGGCTACTTACAAGATCAGCCTGGGGCACCAGAACAATAGATATAGTGTTTTATCCCAAAGACATGGCTGTCTCATGGGGACTGGGCACAGGCCGTCTTTGGACACCAATCAAATAATACCATCTTGCAGCAACCTAGTCAGCCTTCCAGGAATCCTGAAATCTTAGACTTTGAGACAGAAGGGACCTCAGAGGCCATCTGGTTCAAATCTCAGAGAGGCTAATAGGCTTACCTGAGGTCACACAGGTATTAATTCTCAAGGTGGGATTTAAGCCCAGGATTTGAAATCTCCAACTCCAAAGCTAGTGTTCTTTCTGTTGTATGGACCCTTAAGATGTGTGACTGAGAGTGTCATCCCGGAAAGAGGTGAATGATCAGGCCACAGATCACCACACAGCAGCTTCCAAATGTCTATTCAAAACTCTCATCTCACCTGCCCTCTTCTCTAATCTAATTGCTCAAAGAAAAAAATAATCCATGGGAAGATAGAAAAAGTGGATGAAAGCAGGCCTACGACAACTGGGCTTTCTTGAGGACAACTGGAGCTGAGAAAAAGGGAGCTTTGGCAGTGTTTCAAATCCATTCAAACTCCACTGGTTCTTCATTTATTCTTATTCTTGGGAAAATGTGACTTCTGGGTTCAGAGAAAAACATACTTTCAATAACCTTTCATGGAGGCTCTAAAGGTTTCTTGGATATCAAATAGCACTTTGATGAGTTAAGTGTGAATGAATCAGAAACACGTGCATTTAATTTCTTTTGGAATCTGCATGGGTTTAGAACTTAATGAGAAAATGTGCTTTATATCCTCTGAACTGTAAATGGTTGGAAAATAGTGTGATGTTTTTCTGAACCTAGAATGCCCTTGACCTCACTCAGACAAATGTGCTGAATCAATTGAAAACCCTTGGTTGGTGGATTCTTTCAGGTCTCAGATGCCTAAGGGACAAACAATCCACCGAGAATCTGGATCTTCTCTTTTTTGAGGGGGTTTGGGGAGGGCTGGAGAATAATGCTCAGAAGTCTAAAGGAGATCTCAGGGGAAGAAATTTTCTTTCCCATCCCCTCCCAGGTCTGATGTAAAAAATGGAGAGTGCATGGAGAAAAGGTCTACTCTGAAGATGCCCTTTGAGAGAAAGGCAGCATCACAAGTGTTAGAGTTCAGTTCTCCTTCACTTCCTCTCCATCTTTTCCTTGTCTTCCTCGTCCTCCTCCTCTTCCTCCTCCTCTTTGTCCTCCTCCTCCTCCTTCTCCTTCTCCTCCTCCTCCTGCTCCTCCTCCTTCTCCTTCTCTTTCTCCTCCTCCTTCTTATTTTCCTTTCTCCTCCCTAATAAGACAGAAATACAGTTGCCTGGCATATAATAGGCACTTAATAAATGCTTATCCAAGGATGGAAGAATCCACAGAATCATGGAATCATAGAACATTGGCACTTGAAAGAAAAACTGAGATCATTCAGATTACAGATGAGAAAACTGAGGCTCAGAGATATGAAGAGATTTGCCCGAGGTCAAACAGCTAGTTAGCAGCAAAGCCAGGCCTGGAAGTCATTTTCTGACTCCAAGAGTAATACTTGTTTCACTATACTAATGATATAAATACTAAAACAAATGATTTATAATCTGGCAACATATAAGAAGAGTCACAAAAATTTCCATATCCTTTGACCTAGTGATCTTCTTGTTAGACCTTTATCCTAAAAGTATGGTTTTTTTTTCAAAAATAATCGATTTGTATAAAAATGTCCCTACCTTATTTTCCATCCATAGTTTGACAGCTCAGTGATCACATGAAAGTATTCCCTCCAGTGATACACATTGCAACCCATCTATACCTTCCCAATCTGTGGGGTGGGGGTGGGGGGGTATCATAAAGTTCAAATAGAGTAATTGCAAACCTTAAAGAGCTGTCCAAATGCCAGCTATTATTATCATCATCATTAATTAGCTTTCAGTGACCAGGCCTCTGCTCTAGCGATAACTTTGTTCTCTGAGTCATCTATCACATCTGTGCTGAGCTCAGGCCATGTTTACAAAATAATACCTGGTTGTGCTCGTAAATGTTTAACAACCAGACTCAGAAAAAACAGTATGTTCACTCACTTTTAAGTTTAATCTATTTCATTAACACTTTTTCAGGTCTAAGCAATCAAGAAAACAATAAATTAAGCACTGGCTTATAGTGGTGCTGATTTCTAAGATAGAAATTTTCACACCGAAAGTTTTTAATGGGCTCTTAGAAGCTGGTTAGAACAGGTACATCCTGGGGACCCTTTTCCATAGTCTCTTTTAAAATGAAAATAAAGAATTCACCCACAATTGGGAAGAGGGACCCTTTCTCTTGCTTTCTTTACATTATCTGGATACCATTGGAGCCCACAACTAAGTGGCTATTCCTTGACCTGTTGTATGACCAGTCATCTTTCTTTTCTGATCATCCAACCCTCAGATGACATCTTTTACGCCAATTTGCTTGTGAAAGCCATTGTTTAGAATGTGTTACCCCTCTTCCTCCTCCAGCTCAGGCTAAGCGTGGGTCATTCTAGCCAACCTCGCTGCTCACCCAGGCCTAGGTCATGGCCAACCGGGAGATGTCCCGGAGGAAAGAGCGTGGTCTCTGTTCAACTTGGATGGGACCCTCACCCTGGCTTGCCAGAAAATTGACCCTGAAGTGGCGCATCGAGGACGGGTGAAGATTGGGGTGTTGGGAGGCTCCGATTACTCCAAGATCGTATAACAGCTAGGCGAGGGGAATGAAGGTTTAGAAAATTTTGACTACGTCTTTGCCAAGAATGGGACGGTGCAATACAAAAACGGAAGGATGCTCTCCAAACAGACCATCCAGAACCACCTCGGAGAAGAGCTTCTGCAGGAGCTCATCAACTTCTGCCTCAACTACATGGCCTTGTTGAAGCTGCCCAAGAAGCCCGAGACCTTCCTCAGATTCCAAAATGGGATGTTGAATGTCTCCCCTATTGGGCGCAGTTGTACCCTGAAGGAGAGGATTGAATTCTCCGAGCTGGACAAGAAAGAAAAGATCCAGGAGAAATTCATGGAGGCCCTGAAGGCAGAGTTTGCGAGCAAAGGGCTGAGGTTCTCCCGAGGGGGCATGATCAGCTTCAACGTCTTCTCTGAGGGCTGGGACAACCGCTACTACCTGGATCACCCGGAAGAGGAGAGCTTTGACACCATCCACTTCTTTGGGAATGAGACCAGCCCACGTGGCAACAACTCCGAGATCTACAATGACCTCTGCACGGTGTAGCACAGTGCAGAGCTGCTGGGAGCCCTTTTTCCCAGAGTGGGTATAAAGCATGAGGCTGTGTCCCCTGAAGGTTCAGGGACCAAGGTGTCTTCATCTGGGGATTGGGAACACCACCAGCGCATGTGGCTGCCTGCAGCAGTCGGGGAGGGAGAGGGAGCTTTGCCCTTCCCCCTGCTGGCATCTTTTTTCCCTTCCCCACAGAGGAAGAACCTCCCCTGCCTTTTTCCTGGAAAGGACTCAGAGCAAGGGCCTTGGGTTGGAAGGCGCTCAGCTGAGCTTTGTCATGGGGACAGGTGGACAGATGGACAGAAAATGAGGTGGTGGCCCAAGTCATCCCTCAGGGTGTCTGTAACTTAGGTTACTAACCTCTGACCCCAGGTTTCAACACACTCCCCTATAGTCAGTCACTAGGTAGCTAGAGTGAGTGGGACAATAGGCATTCAGGAAAGGGTGGGTTTCTCTTTCCTCTTTCCCCTCTTTTCTTCTCCTCTCAAGCTTCTGCAAGTGAGAGAGGGACGGGAAGAAGGGAGTCCGTCAGTAAGCATTTAGAAGTGCTGGCTATGGGGCCAGGTCCCTCCCTGCCTCTGCTCCACCTTGGCTTAGGGGCAAGATGAAATCCACCCAGCTGCACACCAGGAGTTACCCAGAAACTGGGTGCTAGCCTCATTCTTGCATATCTAAGAGCTTAAAACTGTCCCAGGAGGCAAGTCCTGAAAGGCAGGAATTTAATGCCTTGGTCACCTTTCATCCCTCCCCGCACTCAGAGCCACTGTTGGCCCCCTGGCATGCCATTCAACTAAGACCCGCAGCTGTGGGTTAGTGGGTAAGCTCCTTGCTGCCTCCCTTCACACCCCCAGCCTTATGGCTGCCAGGCTGAGGTAGGAGAGAGGGCCCACAATGCACCATCCTAGGCCTGATTTGCCTCTACGCCCACCCCACACCATATGACCTATTCTCTCTGGGTCTGACCCTTGTGCTAGGACACTGTCCATCCTCATCTAAAATCAATCAGTGTTTGTTTTTCTGTGCAAAAAAAAAAAACAAACAGATTTTTATGTTGGAGAGAGTGTACATATGTAATAAAAAGCTCTGCATATGTAAGGCACAGCTCTGAAAAACAGAGTTTTATTATGTCACAAATTCTATTCAACAGCAGCAATCCAAAAAAAAAGAAATCCCTACTAATACCCACAGTGAACCTCACTATTGCTCTTTGGGTGATTCTCATCATTAATCATTTGAGACTACCATGTTCTATGACTCAAGACCATATAGCATCACAAGAAAAATATTAAGAATGGTCATTGTTTCAGAGGGACACTTAGTCATCAAAAGAACTATATAATCTCCTAAAGGAAATGCAATCCACTATCCTGCTTTTTTCACAGTGTCTGTCCAAGATAATAATAGACCTGCTCTGTAGCAGTCTCTACGAGTCTCTACGAGCCTCATCTATAAAATGGTAGGAAATTGGACTCTATGGTCTCTAACATCCCTTTAAGCTCTAAATTTATCAACCTCCTGAATCTCTGCTCAAAAACAAAAGTATTCATGATATGTAAGAATATGGTGCTATATAGTCTACAAGGTCTTTGAGACCTTTCATTTCTTATTTCTGTACTATATTTCCCATTACATTTTTCACCATCCTCACCTATGCTCCCAATTTCTTTGCACTAACATCAAGCATGAAAGTATTTAGTTTGGAAGATCCTGTCAAGTTTTTGTTGGAATCCTCCTTCTCTACAATAGATACTGATACATAAACTGCACTTATTTTCATAGTCATCTTTTTTGTAAGTACTTGTCATGAGCACTGCCATATGAGAAAACCAAATATTCCATGCAATGGTGTTTCTTGTTGCCTTTGGATGTAACTCAACCACTCCTTTATTTGTCACTCCAATAGAACCTGTGGGCCATCCTTCAAGTTCACCCCCAACTTCCTTTTGTCTTCATGTTTCATTTAGAGCAAGAATATGAAAATGAAGATCATTTATCTCCCCAAGTTGCATTCCACTTATTGGCAGCTGAACAAAGAGATCACATTTAGCTTGCCAATATCTACATTAATGCTTATAGATGGTCTAACAACTGTTTGACTCTTAGCACCCCTCTCCTCCCCTTTGTGTCATTCTGTCATGGTCACAGAAAAATCAGGAGGAGTTTCATGAGAACAAGGACAAATTTTTATCTTAAAATTTGTTTCAAAGGTTGTTGTGGCCAAACAACTTATCAGCAGATGGCCATCCTACTGATAGTGAATCTTTCTCTACTATGCCGGGCTGGTGTTCAGAAAACAGACACCGTCTGTTAGTGAGACTATGCTAGAAATGTTTCCAGTAGAGGGGAACCTGACAGAGAATGTATAATCTTCACAATGTATGTATAAATAACAAAATGTGTAACATCTGAATAATCTTCAAAACCTCGAGGTCACCTCCACAGCAAAATAAGCAACGGATCCTAGAATGACTTTCTGGAGAGTAGGACTTTGTGGTAGAGAATTCAGAAGCAAAATTGGTGTTTTGTGGTTCTGCTCTCTTTCTCTTTCTCTCTCTGTCTCTGTCTCTCTCTCTCTCTCCCCCTCCCTTCTATTGCTATGATCCCATCCACCCCACACTGAAGTCCAATCCCTTCTTTGATGCTCATCTTCATCCCAAACAATCTTATCTCCAGCTTAAGTACATTCTAGGCTTTGATAGTCATCCTAAGTTACTTGTCTTGCTTCCATATATGCAGTTTTTTAAGAATGAATTGGTAGATTTAGATAACTCTTTTTCTTTCTCATTGGAATCATTTGATTTGTCCTTCAATCATTTTTCTGTAATATCTGATTCTTTGTGACCTCATTTGCAATTTTCTTGGCAAAAATGAGAAAATAGTTTGCCATTTCCTTCTCCAGTTCATTTTACAGATGAGGAAACTGAGGCAAGGCAAACGAGGTTGAGGGGTGATCGGGAACCCCAAAATACCTACAGTCCAGGTCGTGCTCGAATGAATTTGACTCAAGCCTTCTTAAAGCCAAAGAAAACAAAGTTTATTAGAGATTCACCTAATTGGGTTGCCTCTTAAGGAGCCTAAGTATTTGTAACACTTGTATTCACAAGTGGGCCAGATAGAATCCCAGCTACACCGAGTCTGGGCTCTGAATCTGAGTGCCTTTCTGGAGGTAAGATGGAACTTAAATACAGAAAAGAGTATGGGGGGGGGATGGGGGCTGGTAGTCCAGGGTGATGGGAGGAGGGATTTAGGAAGGGTCTTGAGGAAAAGTCCAAGGAGGGGATCCAAGGAGGGTCAAAGGCTGGAAACAGATGGAAGCTATCAGGAAATATCAAACCATGGAGGGTTTGGATGGGAAACTGGTGGGGCAATCCAGAGATGGATACAGATCTTGATGGGAGTGGTCGGCAGCCTGGAGAATGGGGTTTTGATAGGATGAAGGGTAGGGGGGTGCCGCAGAGACCTGAGCACAGTGATAATGAAAAGCCCTTGGGCCTCCTGAGACTGCTGGAACAAATGGGAAGATTAGATTTGAGTAAGAAAGGCCAGATTAAGTGGGAAGATTCAAGCGGAGCTCAAGGAGGCTCCCAGAGTCTGAGCCCCATCAGAGTGACTGGCCCAGGGTCACATAGCTAGTAAGTATCTGCGGCTGGATTTGAACTCAGGAAGTTGAGTCTTCCTGACTTTAGGTCTTGTGCTCTATCCATTGTGCCACCTGGCTGCCCTAATCATTTGATTATATGTTACCTAAATTTTGTTCTCCCACTGCTCTTAATCTAACTTTTCTTGTAGAAGATTCTTAAGCCTGAAGATCCAATGGATACCTTTTCTCTGAACTTTTTGAATTCTATCCATATCTAAGGTGCATGTTAGATCAAGATGCCCATCCCTATTGTCCAGTCATGACCTGTAAGATAACATAATCTTTATCCCCATTCTTGCCATTTATATTCAACAACCAATTATTCCTTACCGGAAAGAATCAGGTCAAGAATTGTAATTTTCCTACACAGATAGGGCCTATCTTGAATTGCCTGCCTTCCTGATGGAGATGGGTGGGGAGGGAGGGAGGAAGAGAAGTTGGAACTCAAAGTGTTAGGAACAACTGTTGAGTATTGTTCTTGCATACAACTAGGAAATGAGAAATACAGGTAATGGGGTATAGAAAGTTATCTTACCCTACAGGACAAAAGAGAAGATGGGGATAAGGGAAGGGAGGGATGTTAGAAGGAAGGGCAGATTGGTGATAGGGAAAATTAGAATGCTTGATGTTTTGGGGTGGGGGGAGGGGAGAACTGGGGAGGAAATTTGGAACCCAAAATTTTGTGGAAATGAATGTTGAAAACTTAAATAAATTAATTTAAAAAAAATTGTAGTTTCCTTAATTGCTGTCTCTACCTTTGGAAAATTCAATAATCAAAACAAATAAAGAATTTTTTGGTCTCCTATTAACAAACAGTAAGAGGGCTTGAGATGTCAAAATAATTGAAATTTCTTATCATGAAAATGTGTTTGAAAGACAGGTTTCCTATCCCCTAAATTCATCACCCATTCTCTACTTCCAATCATTTGGTCTATAGTATGCTGTAACCAGAATATCACTTCTGTTCCTTTTTTCATCCAAATACTCCTTATAATGCTTGATGGATACCTCCTCTTTCTGAATTTCTACCTAGTACCATATCTTTTTATATACCTATATTACTACGTTGATCTCATCTACTTCCTTTTGCATATACTATACCCTTCAACTGTCATATTAAAAGAAGAAAATATATCCTAACAAATTATATTGATATTTAAAAGATATATTGGCCTCCTTATTTTTAAATTAATTTTTCAATTAAGCATTTATTTTCTCCTTTCCAGCTTCTCCTCACCACCAAAAGAAAATCAAAAGTCTTGTAACAAATATGGATGATAAAGCTTAACTAATTTCCATATTGTCTGTGTCCAAAAATATTTCTCATTCTGCTTCTGTCACAGAAGGTAGGTAGCCTCAGTCCTCTGGAATGGCTGATTGGTCATTTAGGTGATCAGAGTTTTAAATCTTTCAAAGTTGTTTGTCTTTACAGTGTCCTTAAATTATAAATTGTTTCTCTTACCTCTGCCTCTGTTTATACAAGCCTTCCCAGATTTCTCTGAAACCATCTCTTTCCTAATTTCTTATAGTGAGCTAGTATTCATTTCATCCATTTAGGTGTACTATTTAAATTTCCAGTTGTTTCTACAAAGAGAGCTGCTACAAATATTTTTATATATGTAGGACCTTTTCCTTTCTTTGATGACTTTGGGGTATAAGTCTAACAGTGTTACCACTGGGTTAAAAGGTATTGACAGTTTAATTGTAAATGGGCCTTGTTCTAAGTTGCCTTCTAGAATGACTACCAGTTCACAACTCTACCAACAGTGCTTCAATGTGCCCGTTTTCATGCAAACCTTCCATTTGTCATTTCCTTTTTTGTCAGTTTTACCAAAGTGATCCTTCTGCTGCTTCATCTCCAGACTCCTCAGATGAGAAGAGAAGCCAAACCTTCCTCTGACCACATGCCTTCTACTCTGCCTTATGCCTTCCATCCCCTGCTGGGCAAACGATGCCCCCTGAGGGAAGGTGGCAATGGATCCAGGCTGGGCATCTTTCATCTACCCCAAAGCAATGACTACCATATGTGCCAGCATAAGGCAACTTCCACCTCCTGCTGTCAATCCCATATCCCAACTGGGATATGGAGAATCTCCAGTGCAAAGAGGAGCAAGTTTCCTTTTGATCCAAGGCCTTCCATCCCCTATTGCATCTGTCCTGAAGGGAAGAGGAAGAAGAAGTTGGTGGGGACTTTCTCCAACTGCATCCTTTTCTACCTAATCTCCAACAGTCAAGGGAAGAAGAGTGGTGAGATGGGGCCTCTCATCTCCCCATCTGCCTCCCATCTCATCCTGCGCTTACCTCCAGCTTCCTTTGTGATGAGGATTGGCCCTCCTCACTCAGTGAGGAACATTGGTCACATCCCAGTGATCCTGAACCCCATCTTCTACCCCTACTACTTGATTCCTTATCCCCATCCCCTGCATCCCTCCCACCTCAAAGTTTCAACCCAATGCCCCCCAGCTCTTTCCTGTGCCTGTGGCATTCCTATGCAATGTCTGTTTCATAGGCAAGAAACTTACCTTCATTCTAAATCTTTTCCTTTCCCGCTCCTTCCATCTAGCTCAGGGGTGGGGAACCTGCGGCCTCAAAGCCACGTGTGTCCCTCCAGGTCCTCAAGTGTGGTCCTTTGACTTTCAGTCTCTGTCTACTGCTTCATACCCTACTGCCTGCAAGCATGCCCATGTCTTCTGAAAAAAAAAAAAACCAAAAACCTCACTTGATCTTTCCATCCCCACTCACTATCTTTCTATAACTCTTCTGCCCTTTGTAGCCAAACTCTTTGAAAAGGTTCCATTTTCTCTTCTCTAGTTCTTGTTGTTCCACAAACATTATTCCATCTCTTGTCTCAGGACATTTTACCTGACTATCCCTCTGGCCTGGAATGCTCTGCCTCTCTCCCTTACTGGCTTCCATTAGCTTCCTTTAAATCCCAGCTAAAATCCTGTCTTCTATAGAAAACCTTTCCCAACCCCTCTTAACTCTCTGTTAATTATTTCCTATTTATCCTGTATATTACTTGTTAGTATATCATTATTTGCTGGTTCCCCCATTAAATTGGGAGCTCTTTGAGGGAAAGGACTGTCTTTGGTTCTTTTTATATCTCAAGAGTTTAGCACAGTGCCTGACAGAGATAATTTTAATCTGTTGATTAATTGATTGACATTCATTGCTCTGCTTTAGTATGTATGTTAAGGGTATTTGCCTTCCCTACTCTTCATTTTCCACATAAAGTCACACTCAGTAGAGCCACAAATTTCTAGACAATTATATTCTTCATGGGCTACATTAGATGTACTCCATTTTTGGCCAAAAAATCTGTCATTCCTGTGAAATATATATGGTTATATCTACTGTAAATATGACTGACCCACATGTGGCACGGATATATCTGATCTGGAATTTGGCCCACACTGTCTCCAAGAAGATTGCAATTTCTACCTTTGGAGAATAATATAGCCACTGCCTGTAACATAGTGGGGAAAGGATATACAGGATCCGAAAAGGCATTTCTCCTTCACTAGCCACGTTCTTTGACCACCCTCTGGAGGGAGGGTAACAGTTAATTTTCTCTCACCAGCTGATGCATGTTAGTTACCCAAAAGACCATCAAAATAGCTAGTAAACCTTCTTATCAAGAAGAGTAGTAAACAGAAATCAAAGAGTTATGCAGATTAGGATGGAAAATAAAATACGCCAGAATAAATGAACTTTTTGATTTAGGAGAGAGATAAAACCTCAGCACAAACAGGGAAAGAACTATCTCACCAGCGGGGAATTCACTCATAGCATATTCTCTAGGGTTGCAAATGCTGGAAATCAAGGGACATGTTGGGAACTGGCTTTTCCATATGACTGTAGCTTTGAAGAAATGTCCAGTCTGCTGTTCAAAAGTTTGTGCTCTCCTCCCCCAACCTCCTCCTTGAACTTTGTCCAAAGTGTTCTCTAACAATGTGAAGTAATGTCTTCTTCATTTATGTCATATACAGTGTGAAGGGGGTTCAACTGTCTCCCAGTCAATCAGGAGCAAGTCCCCTTACACACACACACACACACACACACACAGAGCACAAAGTGTCACAGGAATGTCCTTTAGGGATCCAGTCAACACTGTGGGTGAGATAGTACACATGTATCTTAAATATGATCCAGAAATTCAGATTGTGTTCTCTGACATCATCTTCATAACCTGCTATTCCTTTCCCATATCTAATACAGCACCTTTCTGATCCCACCTTAACTATCGTAACTTCTCTTTCTGAAGTCCCTACTTTAACTTTCCTTTCTGAAATCCATTCCTTTGCTTCTTGGAAATACTGACAATTATTTCATTATTGGGGCAGCTAAGTGGGACAATAGATAGAGGACCAGGCCTGGAGTCAGGAAGGATCATCCTTTATGGTTCAAATTTGGCCTCAAAAAACTTACTAGCTGTGTGACCCCTGGGCAAGTTACTAACCCTATTTGCCTCAGTTTCTTCATCTGTCAAATGAGCTAGAGAACAAACTGGCAAACCACCTTAGTATCTTTGCCAAGAAAGCCCAAAATAGGGTCATGAAGAGTTAAATACAACTGAAAAATGATTGAAAATGTTATCTATGATCCTAAGGTCTTCAATTTTCTGCCCAGGCCTTCAAAACTCTTCTTTTAAGAGTTTCTTAACATAAATAAAATGAAATTAAAATGAATTTTGAAATGAAAATTTGAAAATTAATTAAAATAAAGGATCAAAAATGAATTTAATGAAAGACTGTTCATGAAAAGGATGCTTAGCAAATATCAAGGAAAAAGACATGATGATCACAAAAACCAACATGTCTTGCTCAAAAACTAGTTATTCCTGGATAGTATCATTTCCTTTGTCAACAATGTTATTAAACTTACATTGGGGAAGAATTTGACATCTTTCATGTTATTCTTGTTATAAAAAAGGGGGGAGGCATTTTTTGGCTAGATCACAGAATAGTTATGTGAGTTCAGAATTGGTTGAATAGCTCAACTCAAAAAATAGTCATTAATTATTCATAATAAGCTTGGAAGGAGGTCTCTGGGGATGGGCTCTTGCAATTTGTCCTTGACCATGTGGTTTTTAACCTTTTTATCAAATTTAAAGATGATACAAAGTTGGGAGGAATAACTAACACGCTGGATATAACTGTCAGGATTCAAAAAGATTGTGACAGCCTAGAACACTGGGATGAATAAAATTTAATTATCATAAATAGCTTCCATGCATACAGTCCTTCAAGGTTTTTGGAGCATGTTGCAAATATTATCTCCTTTGATCCTTCCAACAACCCTGGGAGGTAGGTACTATTATTTTTCCCAAATTACAGATGAGGAAACTGATGCAGGCAAGGGCTGAGTTTTCCAGGATCACACAGCTACACAGTGCCTAGGGCTATCTTTGAACTCAGGTCTTCCTTACTCAAAGTCCAGAAATCTATCCACTGCACCACCTAGCTGCCTATCTGACCAAGGATTTGGACTGCTATACCCTTGGGTTCAAGGAATCGACTCAGAAGTACAAATTGGGGGAAGTGGGTAGAGAGAAGCTTCTCGGAAAAATATTTTGGTGTGTTAGTGGACTTGAAACTCAATATGAGAAACAGTGTGATATGGCAGCCAAGAAAGCCGATGAAATTTTTATATTAAAAGAGGTATGATGTCTAGGACCACGCTGGAGATACCTCCTTCCATCTTCTGTCCTAGTTGGACCTTCAGTCTTGTGTTCAGTTCTGGACACTGGAAAGGGAAGTACCTAAAAAGGACTGCTGATGCTGAAAGTCATTAAAACCCTGCTCGTATCTGCTAATTGTGAATCAGTATCATGCACATAAGAGTCAAGATGAGCTTTTCCAAGGAAGTGATCCGAGAATGAAAGGAATAAGGATGCAATAACCAGTGAATAACAATGATGGCAAATAATGGGAAACCCAACGTAGCACTATTTATTCATAGTAGGGTCATCTCTGAAGTACCCGAAAACCAAAATTTCCACATGTGCCTGGCCAGCACAGACTATTAGTCATCATTCCCTATGCTACTCAAGTCTTTGGTAAGCCTCTGACCACTTCATTCTGTCTGTCATACTACTGTACTACCTCATCTCTGCCTAAATTCCCTGCCAGGAATGGATAGGAATTGAGTTGGAGATGATTTATTCTGGGAACTAGGTTTTTGTGACTGTTAAATGATATGCTTGCTAATGGAACCAATGGCTCCTGAAAGCAAATTCCTCCTTTCTAATGTTTCATTTCTACTTCAAGTAAAAAGTTCAGTTAAAGGGACCACAGCCCTGTCAAAAACAAAAGCAACATGGATGTAGTTTAAAAATATTACAGTTTAAAAATATTTTATGTCCACAATCATATTTGATCCTTACAAAACTCTGTAAGGTAAGTCGTGCAAATACTATTGTTTCCATTTTACAGATGAGGAATCTAAGGTTCTGAGACAGATTATATACTTGTTTTAATACTGAGGAAAGGTAGCCATTAACACCTGGAAATTGTTATCTGATCAGGCAATATGGCGGACTATTAGGATTCCATATTGCCAGAGGCATTCTGCTGGATAGCAAGAGTCACATTAGCAGGTGATAGAAGTTTCCCTCAAAGAAGGAACAGAAGGTATGATTCAGGAAATTGAGAAAAGTTGGTAGCAGGGAAAACTAGGGCAAACAGTTTCCTACTTATGATAGGTCTGGAGTAAAGGTAAGAAGAAACAATCTCAACATATTGGGTCAAGGTTAGAGGGAGATCCACCTTCTGAATGTAAGGAATGGAGTAGGGTACGTAGAGATGGAATTAATATTAGCAAACCTAATGAAGGCACTGGAAAGACCTAATCTCTGGGAAGTAAAATGGGTAGGGTCCATAGAGCTGGCATTCACCTAGACTGCAACAGAAAACTATACATTTGCCAGGAGTTAGCTATTTTATGAATCAATTCCTTCCCTACCTTTATATCCATTGTTTAATTCTGTAAGATCTGGGCATATTCATCACACTGTCCAGAAACATTTGTGGGATTTTTTTTTTACTTCAGTGGGACCTAGAATTCTTATCCCCAAAGAAGGAATACTGAATTGATATCCTGAGAAGCAGAATTGTTTTTGGAATAATAGTAATTCCCAAACAATACTGCAACATAAAATTATGCCATGCTTTCATTTCATGAAAGGTTAAGAAATGTATCCAAGAGATGGAGTTAAATATATTTCACTAGCCATGGAAACTCATGCAATTTAAACCCCATTGAAAACCAAGGCTAGACCTGGAGAAATGGAGTGGACATCAAAGAGGTACTGAATATCCAGCGTGAGAAAAATGTGCTTTCTTGATGAAGAATTAAAGAATATATGTCAAAATTCCATGAATTCAACATCAAACCATGTAAAACAATTGATTGCACAAAAGAAAAATATATATTTAAAAATTTTAGATGTAAAAATTTATAAAATTTACTATACATCAATAACTTTGAATATTTTACTTTGTCACAGTTAATTTGAACACTGCTGTAAGCAGCAAAGAATGAATCTAAATACCATGTAAATGTAATGACCAATTTTGGCCACAGAAAAAAAATGAGGAAAGGTACCTCCCTTCTTTCCTTGGGGAAATGGGGGAGGAGAGGGCTATGGGAATGGAATGGTACATACACTGTCAGTCTCAGTGCTATGTCTGTTGGTTTTAGTTAACTATTTTTCTTTATTATAAAGGAAGGTTCTTAGTTGGGGTGGAGGGAATATACAGAAATGACTATGATGTAAAAAGAAGGGTCTCAATAGAGTTTTTTTTCTTTTTTTAAGAAAATAGTAGGAGCAGGATTTGAACTAAATTCATATCTTCTTTCTCCAAATTGAGTAAATTTTTTCAACACCAAAAAAGAGAAAAGACAAAACTCAACACTTCACAAAAATATTTCACCAACCTAACATCTCTTGGGAATTGCCACCTACCCTCACGATATGGTTGCGAAATAAAGTCAAAGTTTTTACTGCTAGCCAAGTAATTTCATTTGTAGAGATATACATTTAACTGGAATGCTACTTTAAAGAATGTATTAGCCTGATATTTAGCAATATTGGTATCTTCATAGTCATTTCTTTGTCCATATCTGTTTTTAAAAGAGTGAAATTTTTTTCAAAAAGAAAACAGAGTGAAAGACATTTGAGTTCATTATATGAGGATGAATCCAAATAAGAATTCCTTCAGAATACAAGTGTGAAAAAGGCATGAAATTCAAATGGCATTTTGGTCATTTTATGACCATTGCTGTGGTTCAGGCATTTTCAATCATATCTGACTCTTCATGACCCCTTTTGGGGTTATCTTGGCAGAGATACTGGAGTTGTTTGCCATTTCCTTCTCCAGTTCATTTTATAGATGAGGAAACTTACACAAACAGAGTTAAGTGACTTGCCTAAGGTCACACAGCTGGTAAGTGTCTGAGGCCAGATTTGAACTCAGGAAGATGAATCTTCCTGACTCCAGGCCTGGCACTCCATACACTGCACCACATAGCTACCAGTATGTGACCATTTATGACCAGAGTTGTCTTAATTTAATTTTTAAGTATTATTTTTCAGTATTTAAGTATTTTTATGTTTTAAGTATTTATTTATTTCAAGTAGTAAAGTTTTCCTCTGATATAATATCATGCCCAGAGGTAAACCCAGGCTCTGAAAGGCTAGGTGAGCCGAACTAAGCAAAGCCTACCATTTTGGAAAGGTTTCAATTATGGGTCCCGACAACAAACTATATCTATTTTCTGAGGATCAGCCTGTGTAAGTACAGAGAAACTCATTACCAGTAATCTGGCTAATGAGGGATGAATTCTTTTTCTTACAGTGATCCGTGAAACAAAGAATCTATAAAATGAACCCTAGTCCTCCTTAGCCTCCCCTTTAACTTCTGCTATAGCCATAGCAGAGTAGCAGAAAAGCACACAGAAGTTACTAAGAATAACGATGTTTTTAAATTGTCTATAAACGTCAACTGTAAGGTACTCTAAATGTCAGGCCACTGTCCAAAGGGCATATTACTGGAAGAGATGAGTCTTAGAATTCTTGATATTTCCACAATTAATGAAACCAGGAAACAAAAGGACATTGAAACTAAATGGAAGAATGTTTCTCATGTTCTCCTTAAAGGGACAAAAAAAGGAGTTGGTGATTTTAAACTCATCAAGTATACAAAGGCAACAAGAGATATTATTTCATGGGACATTAGGTCACTTTATATTACTTATATTAATCATGGCAAGTATTTGCAAAAAGACTATCATGAAAATAAATGCAATTTATATACTAACATCAGTTCTAGAAGATGAAGAGGTAGAGAAATTCTAGGAAAAGCTTGACAAAAATCCTTTTAAAATAAATCAACAAGTCATATGACACTTTTCTACATTAATATAAAGGTGGATAAAAAAGAATAGGTAAAAAAAGTATTTGTGAACAAAAGTATTATTGATTTGATGTATGTATATATGGAAAATATGGTAGAAAAGTAAGCAAGGAGAAAAGACCACGCACTTATTACAGACTACTATGTATTTTTTAAGAAAATAGTTAGGGGGAGGGGGAGTGCCAAATATTGCAAACCCAGAATAATATAAAAATTAAATCAATTATATTTTAATGAAAGGGTGTTAATTAATTAGTGATGTCAAGTATTAGTTAGTTAAGATTAAAACAAAACTAGAAAAATAAAAATGACAAAAAGAAAATGCATTTAATTAAAATAATTCCAACCTGATCAATTTTAAAAAGCTATTGATACTAAATATCAATGGGTAGGGAAATGGATCCCAGCATTCATTATATTTTTTTGTAATTTTTTATTTTAAACTTAAATACAAAATGAGAAAAGAAAAAATACATTGCCATGTGCACAAAAGATTATAACAGAAGATTCAGTATAAAACAATAAATTTCCATTTCAAGAAAATCTATATAATAAATAGTGTACATAGTTTTCAATGGGGCCCAGCTTTTCTTTGCTTCCTTGGTGGGGTTTTATTTTGCTCTCTGCTGGGCATTTCTACTTTATTTTTTCTTCTCCCTCCCTAACCCTAAAGTAAGCTACAATTAAGCATGGAGATATGTGTGTGTGTGTGTGTGTGTGTGAATGTGTGTATGTATATACATATAGATCTATAAACATATACATATATGTACAAATATGTATATATATGTACTCATACACACGTGTAAGACAGCATTTTACTTATTTCTCTCTGTCTCTATTTATCTGAAGGTGGATAGCATCTCCCTTCATAAGTCCAAGTCTTTCTATATTTTTTCTAAATAAATCAGCTTATCATTATCCGACACCACAGCAAAATTCTAACCCAATTGCATCCTATCTGAGAGATTGTCCATGAAAGTTTTTTCCCCCCTATTTTCTGCATTCCTTCAATCCTTGGCTACATAAGTTTTATTTATAAAAGAAATTTTCAATTTAAGTGAAGTTATCCTTTTTATACATCAACAATGCTTTATCTTATAACATAGTTTGAGGTCTGATATGGCTAAATCTACTTCCTTAACATCTTTTTTCCTTGTTCCTTTTGAAGTTCCTGATCTTTTGCTCTTCCAAATGAATTTTGTTATTATTTTTCTAATTCAGTAAAATAATTTTTTAGCAATTTAATTGGAATGACATTGAATAAATAGATTAGTTAGGTAAAATCATCATCTTAAAAATTAGGTTTTACCTACCCATAAACAGTAAATATTACTTCAGTTATTTAGATCTGAGTTTATTTGTATAAAAAGTGTTTTATGTTTATGTTCATATACTTCCTGTGTCTGTTTTGGCAGATATATGCTCAGGCATTTTATACTGCTTAGGTAATTTAAATGGTCTAAAACAATATTGAATATGATTGACTCATAGTATAGTTTCTTTATTTTTCACTTTCGATTTAATCTATTTTAACTTTAACTTTGAGACCATGATTACAATCCCTGCTTTTTTTACATCCTGCCTTTTATTTTTAGTTTGTGTGTATCTCTTATTTTTTATTATGTTTCCTGAAAGCAACATATTGTTGAATTCAAATTTTTAATCTGCTATCCATTTCCATTTTATGGGTAAATTTGTCCCATTCATATTCTAAGCTACACTTACTTGTGTATTTTCCTCCTGCCTTACTTCTGCCTGCTACCTTGCCCTCCCATTCCTTAACCTACCCACTTCTCTGAAAGTCCCTCCCACACCCTCTCCCCCAACCCTGTCCCCTTGCCTTCTTGGTTCTTTCTGAATTTAGAAGACTCTTCTACCCTTCTAGATTTATATGTTATTCTCTCTTTAACCCATTCTCAGTGAGAGTAAAGTTCTAGCACCAATCGTCCTCCCCCACACTAGCTTCTTCTGTTTCTCTTATCCCTTATTTGTATGAGATAATTACTCTCTCCCCACATTTTTTTAGAATCATCCTATCATACTCAGCTCAACCCTCACCTTTCTTTCAAACTACCACGATCATGAAGATTCAGCAGTCTGTTCAGATGGAAGAAGAATTCCCTATGAGAGGAGAGGTTCTCTAGAGGCTTTTGTTTTCGTCTAACTGTGCCATTTGCATGAAACCACAGAACGCTGCTCAGCCTCCTCAGTAAGATCTATAATCACTCAAAGGAATTTGGCATAGGCTTACATGAACTGATGCAGAACCTAGAAAACAACGCACAAAATTACTGCAAGAATGGAACTGGAAAGAGCAATCACAAAATAATAAAAAATGAATGGTGTAAAGTTACAAAGAACAAGCTGGTCCCCAAAGAGGAGATATGAAAAGATACTTACTTACTCTTACTTCTTTGCAGAGGTGGGAGGTCTATGGCTGTGGCACATGGCATAGATTGTCCAAATTTTTGATAATTCATTGGTTATACTGATTTTTTTCTGTTCTTCCTCATCCTTTTTTCTTTTTAAAAAGTTCTTTGTTATATGAGGGAAAGGGGGAAAGGGAGATGGAGAAATTTAAAAGGCATTAATATTTTTTTTAAAAAAAATAATGATTTAGCCTAATAACCCACATGGGAGGGGGAAAACCTAAAGGTATGAAAAATATCTGTTATCCAGACTATGATATGTAATTGCATGGATAACGCACAGAGTTAGTCATCAGTTCATCCATCTTTGGGAATAGAATACAAATGGACATGAGCCAGGCCTAGAATAAAAGGGAACGAGGGAGGTAAGGTGGACTTCCTCTGGGCAATTATATCTTTCTTTTAAGGACATCACTAAAATAAGGGCCATCTCTTCCGATACTAATATTCTGCACTGTTGTTGCATGATTATAATTTGTGTATTATGCTTCAGAAATTGAAGCTGAAGTTTACTCAAAGAGGAATGAAGAGGAATATAGTGGATATGAATAAGCAGAACACATTGCAACTGAGCAAATATGCAGAAGGATCCGTATAAAGGATATTGTCAGAAAAAAATACTAAAAAAAAAAAAATGGATCACTCACATTGTAAAAGTAAGGAATAACCAATGGACTACCTATGTGTTCCGGTGGTATCTATATTATAACAAGAAAATGAAAGGAAGGTTCCCAGCATGTCTATGGTGGATTTGGGGGCAGGATTTGGACAAGAGTACCAGAGAATGGGCCCACATGGATACATGCCATCTATATCACTGGAGGGAGTGACCCTCTCACTGAAACCACAGATTCATTTGCATCTTGGAGTATTCAAAGCATTGATTTTATGTCACTAAAGCATGATCATGGTGAAATTCAGAGATAAGGTTTGTCCAAATCTCTTTTTTATTTTATTCTTAATAGCTGCAGGTCACCAACATGCAACTAAATTTAAATATAAATTTACTTGCCAAATTGACATTTTCCCATTGTATTTATCCATTAAGCACATCCATGGCCTTCCTTCAGGAACTTGGACTACAGGAAGAAGTGCTTTGGCCCTGAAATATGGAGTGACAGGTAGAGGAAAGCCTTGGTAGTAGGTTTCTATGAACCAGTCAATCACTGGATGCCTTAGGGTCTTTGATGCAATTTTCTGTGACCAATATTAGGGTGTTAGTGAAGAACAAAGATGATCTCTTGATATAGTGAAAGAGAGAGTTCCAAGAGATAAGGAATATCCAACATGCTATGGGCTTTTAGCCTTCCCACTAAGTCTCCAGTAAATTACCACATTTGCTGACTATTTCTTCTCCTATAGTTAACCAATGCTACTCAGAGATACAACTAGTTTTTGTTTTTTGAAATAGGAACCAAAATGGTTGGGAATATAGGTTAATGCAGTACATCTGTGACAGCACAGAGACCAGTCCTACTATGAAGGCAGTTAGCTAGGAGACAGCTTAGTAGATAGAGAAGGTAAACCCTTAGCAAGCAGCACCACAGTGACAGAACCCTGGGGGTAACAGCCCAGGGGCAGCTGTATCCCATAACAGCAACAATCCTCATGAGGAGAAAATGTAATTCCCTTCCTCCCAGTTATTGGTGCCCTAGTTCTAAGTTCTGTTTGCCATGAGCTAGTTTCAGCTCTGATACTAATGATTATGAGTTGAGTTTATTATTTATTATGGGTTGAGTTTTATACATTTTCAAGCCCACTCATCATCGTAATTTAGTATTTAACTAACTATGTGGTCCCCTGAGCCAGTTTCTGAGGAAGGCTTTTATTTGAATTCTGGAATGATCACACCAGCATAGTTGGGACAATTAAGGAGCACAGTCCCAAAACAGAGTGGTCTGGGAATTAATGAAGCATCAGTTTAGGGAAAAATAAAAAATAAAAAACCTCTAGTCAAAGTGGAAAATATGACTCAAAGCAACATTCCCCCCTAGAATTACTGATTTCCTTAGACTAATACAGAAAGCAAAAGAATAGCCGGAGAGAAGCTCTAAGATAAGCAAGAATTCCTGTTGGCCCAGAGACTGTTTCAATCTGAAAAGCGAGCATCCTCTTCTTCAGCAGAAAGGTGCTGCAGAAATTTGATCTAATCCATATCTGCTCTTCCAGTGGAAGACAAACCTTTCCCTCAAATAGGACAATTTGATCACGTGCCTCACCTTAGGGCATTCAGGGATAACCCTGGTAAAATGTCACAATTGATTCTGATTAAAAGGAAAACATTTAATAATCCTCCCCAAAGCAGGAGCCGAAGAGAAACCACGGCAGTAATAATTGAATTTGGGCCAATGGCTCATCTTCCTTGGCCCACTCTCTCTAAAGAGCTGATCTTTTGTTTGTTGGAATATAGTGAAGAGAAGTTCAATCATTCTTCTTGGGTTCCCAGTCCCAGAGTATAAAAAACAAATAAAAAAAGGTTTGCTTTAGCTTTCAATTGAGTTGAAACATTTCCTGTATTACTCACGGATGTTAAGAATCAACTCTCTTTCAGAGTCCTTCCAAATGCTTCCTTACCCTGCAGGTAATTAAATGGACCGGTTCAGTAACTCTCCTCCCCCACAGTATGGAGTGTAGTCCAAATTGTAATCAACTTGCTCCTGATTGGCTAGTTTTCAAAGGTACCTCCCCTTCCTGGAAAGTCATATAAAATACATTTATTTATACTTAGTCAGAAGCTCTTTTCCCTCAAAGATCGTTTCTGTTTCCAGAACTTTCACTTTGTGGAGATGACTTCCAAATCTATATATCCAGCTTCAGTTCTGGTCCTTAAATGATCAATTTCCACCTACTTGTATGACATCTCTGTTTAGAATCCATTGCTAAACTCAAATTCATTGTGCCTCCTGAGAAACTTGTCATTCTCCTTTCTGCTCCTGGCTCCTTCTAGATTTACCTTCTTCAGTTTCCCAGTCTAGAAAACTTGAAATCATTTTGGATTCTGTCAGTGAATTAATCAGTCACAAAAAAAACATTTATTAAGCTCCGCCTGTGTACTAGACACTGTGCTGGGCATGAGGGGTACAAAGAAAAAAGTACCTTTGAGGAATTTTTGTTCTATCAAACATGCACAAATACGTACATTCCACCTCGATAGAAAAATCATTGCAAGGTAATTTTTTGGCAGAAGGCACTAACAGTTAGGAGATCAGAAAAGGTTTTACATGGAAATAGCTCATGAGCTAAGTCTTAAAGGAAACTAGAAATTCTAGGAAGAAGAAGTGTGATTCACATATGCAGGACAGCTAGTGCAAAGATGCAGAGAGAGAGGATGGATTTCCATGTATGAAGAACAGTAAGAAGGCTACTTTGGCTAGTCCAAAATGTATAGTAAAGGGAGTAATGTGTAATAAAGCTGGAAAAATAGGTTGGGAAATCCTTTCATTGCCAGAGGGATTTATATTTGATCCTAGTGATGCTAGGGAGCCACTTGAGGTTACTAAGTAAGGGAATGACTGGGTTAGACCTGTACTTTAAGAAAATTATTTTGGCAGTTGTGTAGAGGGTAGATTAGAATGAGGAGAGGCTGGAGGCAGGGAGAACATTTAGGAAGGTGTTAGAATAAATCCAGCAAGAGGAGATGGGACTATCCCAATAAAGTCAAATATATGTCCATCCTTGGTAGGATTTGGATACAGGGAGAGAAGGGGGTCAGGCTACATTCCAGATGACTGTATTTTTCCTGCCACTGCCCTATAACACTGAGAAAGAATGAGAACTGATGCTTCTGCGTTCTTTCCCCACAAAATTTCCCTTGGTCTCTGCTGGGACCCCAGCACTAATTGCTTGTCAATTCCTGACACTATCATTTCTCCCTGGGCCTGACTGAGCTATTTTAGGAGAGACAAAAAGACAAAATTTTTTCAGCTTTTATGCATTTAATTGCTCAACTACAGCTTGCGTTTCATTCCCTCAGATTTTCAAAGGCAAAGCAGAACTATTTATATTGTACTACAAGGAACTAAGAGCCTAAGTCCTTCCATCTAATGAGATATAGGGGAGGAGGAAGGATTGGATTCCTTTCTGCATGTGGTTACCTGCGTTTAACACATACTTCAGGTTTAGAATAAAAAAATATGGTGCTATTTCACAGATGCCAAATCCTAATTCCTGGAGTTTTTTGTTTTGTTTTGTTTCCAGATGAGATTATAATATATATAATGAGTCACCACTTCCCAATGAGCATTTGATCCAGCAGCTGGACACTGGGACTCTGGCCTCAGTTCTGCTGCATGCTATGTGTGTGACTGGAGCAAATCAATTCACTCCCCTGGGGCTTAATGCTTTAAAATGGGAGGGATCCTTCCCCAACCACAATGGAAAAAGCATTTGACATGAAATTAAGAGGGGTAGATTTGAATCTTACGTCCAAACTTCTTAACTGTATGATAGAGAGTGAGGAAGACTCTCTAAGCCTGGACTCTTCATCTGTAAAATGGAGATACTAAGACTTCACACTACCCGTCCCACTTTGATAGAGTAGAATTTTATTATGATTTTTTTCTAGCTCTATAAAACAATTTCTTGGGGAATTTGATTAATACAACACTGAAACATATATGTATTTAAAGTCAAGAATGCAAATAATGTAAACAGGGAGAAAGATTGATAGCCCTGCCTTCTTCAGCTAGTTTTGTTCCTTATTCTAGCTTCATTTTCATGACATTTTGGGAGAATGCTGGATACCAGAAGAAGCTTGATCTTCTTGGCCCCCATATAACTCCTCTGGGTTTATCAAGCCCAAATGGGCTTGATAGAGACAGTCATAATTAGGAATTGAAAAGGAGTTAAAAGGAATTTTCTAATCCCAAGTCACAAAGCTGTTTAGGACCAAGGATCTTAAGTAGACACCAGCAAATAGGCAAACAAAAGAATGAGAGAATGATGAAAAAAAATTTATTAAGCACTTACTCTATTCCAGACACTGTACTAAGGACTGAGGATACAAATATTTTTAAAGCCCTCATGAGCTTATATTATTATAGGGGAGTGATGGTTAGAGCAGAGTATTTTCTTCTGGGAAGGTGTAAAGTGGGACCCCCACATTAAAGTGAAGGAAAGTAGATGGTAGCAATGACTGAGTCATAAAGTAGAAACATAGGCTACGGGCTAGATCCTGTCACCAATCAGCTGAAGTCAATTCTAGAGCAAGAACTCCAAAAATGGTTGAATTAACTTCCTAAGGAACTGGGGTCTAGGTTCTGGAAAGCCAGATATTTAGCTGTAGTACAACTATGACTGTCTCTATGACTGTCTCTATCAAGCCCATTTGGAGAGGCTGGAGGCAGGGAGAACATTTAGGAAGGTGTTAGAATAAATCCAGCAAGAGGAGATGGGACTATCCCAATAAAGTCAAATATATGTCCATCCTTGGTAGGATTTGGATACAGGGAGAGAAGGGGGTCAGGCTACATACTGTCTTATGACTGTCTCTATCAAGCCCATTTGGGCTTGATAAACCCAGAGGAGTTATATGGGGGCCAAGAAGATCAAGCTTCTTCTGGTATCCAGCATTCTCCCAAAATGTCATGAAAATGAAGCTAGAATAAGGAACAAAACTAGCTGAAGAAGGCAGGGCTATCAATCTTTCTCCCTGTTTACATTATTTGCATTCTTGACTTTAAATACATATATGTTTCAGTGTTGTATGGTGTGGAATGTCCTGGTCCAGGTAGAGAGGAATAGGTAGGTAGGTGATGCAGTGGAGAGAGCACTAGTGCAGGAGTCAGGAGGACCTAAGTTCAAATCTCACCTCAGACACTTGACACTCATTAGCTGTGTGACCTTGGGCAAGTCACTTAACCCCAATTGTCTCATCCTGGGTCATCTCCAGTCATCCTGATGAATATCTGGTCACTGGATTCAGATGGCTCTGGAGGAAAAGTGAGCTTGGTAACCTGCACAGCTCTCCCTCACTCAAAACAAAGTCAAGTGCAAATCATGTCATCATTTCTCTGATGGCATGGTCTTCTTTGGCAATGAAGGATAAACATACACAATATAGGGGTCCCACTTTGCACCTTTCCAGAAGAAAATACTCTGCTCTAGTCATCACTCCCCTATAATAATATAAGCTCTTGCGGGCTTTACAAGCAGAAGGTAAGCTAGCCTAAGTAAGATGGTTGAATGAGGATGTGAAATCAAAACTTAAGAAAAGATTTAGTCTGGGAGTTTGACTGGCTGGATAGGATAGCTCAAAAGTCTCAAGAAGAACCTACAAGTACTATAGTTTACTGTGAGAAGGTGATGCTTTCTAGTCACTGCACTCCAGTGTATAGTAGCAGAGAGTAACACTTGATTCTTAAAAGACTAAGTGGCTCTGAAGTAACTAATAACTGAGACCTGAAGAATATCAGCAAAGAATAGTTCTGAGACCATCTGAGATTTTCAGCAGACCAGATCAACAGAGAGCAACTTGATGACATCACTGAAGGACATGAGTACACTGAAGAATTGGATTGTGAACTACCCTGGCCCTGAAGATACCTAGCACACATGTCCTTATGCATATACCCTCCATAAGTGTGCCCTGGCCACGTGAGCTCTAGGTATGTGCTACTTCATATATGTTCCTTGGTCACATATATGGTATGTTGAAAAGAGCATTGGCTCTAGAATCAGAGGACCTGAGTTCAAATTCAGCCTCTGACACATACTATTAACATGACTTTGGGCAAGTCACTTCACCCTTTAGGTCCCTAGAATCAAGGGGTTGGGCTGAATGGTGTCTGAGTTCTACCCTTCTGGCTCTGAGTCTGTGTTCCTATGATCCTATGCATTCTCTACTTAGATGCTACCCTGTGTATTTTCCCTGCATGTGTGACCTCTTTCATTGTTGGTATGGTAAACTATGGGAGAGTGTAGCACATACATCCATGTTCCTCAAAGTCTATTATAATAGATAGTAGGTCATAGTGCGACTCAGGATATCTGCACACTAATCTTACCTCTGACACTTTGGCTGTATAATATGGTTACCTAGATCTCTCTAAGCCTCATTTTTTCTCATCTATAAAATGGGGATAGTAATACCTATAGTACTGATTTTGTAGATTTATTGTAGGGATCAAATGAGATAATATGTGTAAGACACTGAAAACTTAAAAATACTATGCAAACATTGGTGATCATCATTTTTATAATGACCATTTGACTAAATGTTTTTGAACTAATGTGTCCTATAGTTGGCTTGTAATAGTAAAACCGTCAGTAGGGACTCATCAGCTAAATTTTTTTATATGGGTTTTCACCTACAGAGGAAGCTTTGGAGCAAGCAGGGAAGTGCAATATTTGCTAAGGGCTAAGTAATTTAGAAGGAAAAATAAACTAGAGGCAGATAGGCAGCACCAACCCTGGAGTCAGGAGGACCTGAGTTCAAATTCAGACTCAGACACTTACTAGCTGTGTGACCTTGGGCAAGTCACTTAAACCCAATTGCCTTGCCTCCCCCCTCCAAATAATATTAATATGGCAGTATCCATTCTTGCAATAACTGAAACACAGAAAGTTATTATCTCAATCACTTACACAGTCAAGATTTGAAATTGAGTGTTCCCTATGTCTGGCTAACATTTATAAAGTTTTTACCAATCACTATCTTCTCACAAACACTACAAGGTAAGTAACACCAGGGCTCCTAGGTGGCATAGTGGATAGAGCACCAAGCCTGGAGTAAGGAAGACCTTGAGTTCAAATATGACCTCAGATACTTCCTAGCTGTGTAACGCTGGGCAAGTCACTTAACCTTGTTTGCCTCAGGTTCCTTATCTGTAAAAGGAAATGGTAAACCATCCCAGTATCTTTTCCAAGAAAATCCCATGGACAGTACAGCATGCTAAGGTCCGTGGGGTTATGAACAATCAGAAATGACTCAATGACTGAATAAATGAACACCTAAAGAAACCTCCCCAAAAGGAGGTATAGACTCAAGTGTAGAGGCTGCCCTTTGGGACCATGAAGAGTTGGACGCAACCAAATTTAAAAAGAAACGCAAAAAACGACTAAATAATAAAAAAGGAACACAAGTAATCTTCCTTCCTTCCCATTTTACAGATGAGGAAACTGAAGTTGAAAGAAACTGACTCGCCCAAGGTGTCACAGTAAGTAGCAGAGCTGAGATATAAACCCAGATTCTTTTCTTACTGGGGCCATACAGCACCCAGTCTGACAGCTGAGTAAATTCCCATGGTGACAGAGTGCTAGAAGAGTTTTGGAACTGACAGACTACTGCTGCTCTTTCTTTGCCCATAAAAAGTACAGCTTATTCCACAGGTCACTGGGCAAGTGGCCCATAGTCCCCTCTCCACTCCTCTATTTCCCCTGTGATTTATCCAGCTGTATTCAGCTGGTCTGGATTGTGCTTACTTCTCAGAAACTCTAAATAGTCATTTGTGATGTTTCCATTTGGTATCCACATATGTTTGTGCCATCATTTATTTACTTAAAATGCTCCCTTCTGTGGGGGTGGCCTCCTCAGATAAATATTTGGTTGAGGAATGCCTCGGGGGACCAAGTCTCTCTTCCTTATGCTTCTCTGATAGTGCAAAAACCATAAGCATTACATGGGTCCCTTTGCAAGAGAGAAGCTACAAAAAGTCTGCATCAAAATGATGCCAACTTAGGAGGCATTTTCTGTAACATCCCATCTGCCCCAAATCCTGACCAATAAAATATACATTAATAGGAAAATAAAAGAGACCAACAATAAAAAGACTGGGCTGACCTTCGGATATAAAGCCAGTGCTGGAAGAGCAATCGGGAGAATTGAGTGGGGCAAAAACACACACCAACTTGAACTGCAGAATTGCTTCACAAGGATTCTTCCTTTCTTCCAGTTACAGAAAAATGAGCTTTTGTCTTGAATATCTTTTCCCTCCCTAACTTTCTAGAAAGCCTCAGATGTTCTCCGTGTCAGACATCTGTGGTACCAAAAAACTTGCAGTCTTGTGAAGTGACAGGGTATCCCAGAAGTCCTTGTGCAGTTTTAAGATTTGGGGGAGGAGTACTTTGTATTTTTGCCAGCTCTAATTTTTAGGCAGTTCTTATGCTGAACTGAAAACTGCCTGCAATGGGTGACCTTTGTTGGGGGCAGACATGATGGTAGCATCCCATGAGTTCAGGATCAATTTTAGGGTTAAATGGGGCATTCGTAAGGCATCAAATGGTTAGCAAAAGGAGATTTACTTTGCTCCAACATAGAAATGATATTCAACAAGGATATAAGGGCTCTAACTCCTCTAGACAACCCACCCCCTTGTCTCCATAAAGGCAGCTAGAACGCTAGACCTGGTGCCTAGAAGATTTGTGTCCAAGTCTATTCTCAGATACTTACTAGTTGTGTGACCCTGGGCAAGTCACTTAACCTCTGTCTTCCTCAGTTTCCTCAACTGTTAAAATGAGGATAATAATATCACCTGTCTCCCAAGGTTATTGTAAAGATCAAATGAATATTTTTAAAGCTCTTTGTACCAGGCCTAGCACATAGTAGGTGCTTCATAAATGTTTGTTCTCTTGCTTTCCTCTTCCTTGTAGAAATAGATCTGGAAAGTAAAGCAGGGTTTGATGACTCAAGTCATCTTCAGACATCCACCAAGTTGGAGGAGCATTGATTCCATGTAGGTGGGACTTTTTATGATCTTAGGAGACCAGGAAGTGATATCAAGGGTGGTTCTAAGAACAGCTTTGTTGCTTTTCAGAGAAAATTAACCTTATCCTGGGGGAAATGGTGAGGGAGACCCTGATCCTGTCACAGTCTCCTCTATAATCATCAGCCTTTGCTTGAAGAAAACCCTAGTGAAGAAAATCCCCTTAATCTCCCAAACAAGCCACTTCTCTTTTGTATGTTTCTAGCTGGTAGCAGCCTTTCCTTTATATTGAGCCTAAATCTATCCTTTTGAATCTTCCACCCAATGCTACCTAGTTCTACTTTCTAGAACCAAGTAGAGCATGTTGAATCCTTTTGTTATATGGTTGTGTTCATCCTTCATTGTCAAAGAAGACCATGCCATCAGAGAAATGATGACATGACTTGCACTTGACTTTGTGTTGAGTGAGGGAGGGCTGTGCAGGTCACCAGTCTCACTTCTCCAGAGTCATCTGATTTCAGTGACCAGATTGAATACCTGAAGACAGTGATCACATCGCGTTTAGATCCTTCCTTCTCCAGGCTAACCATTCCCAGTTCCTTCAAATGATTCGAATACAGCATGATATCAAGGCCTTTAATCATTTTGGTTGCTCTCCATTTTATCATTATCTTTCCTAAAATGTGACATCTAGAAGTGAACATAGTACTCTAGATGTGGTCTGACCAGGGTAGAGCATTTAGTAGAACCAAAACCCCCATAGTCCTGGATATTGTTGCTTCTTTGAATGTGTAAGATCACATTTAGTTTTTGGCTATCACATTACACTGTTGGCTCATTGAATTTACAGTCCACTAAGACCCCCAGATCTTTTTCTGGCAAACTACTGTGAAGTCATGCTTTCCCCACCATATACTTACGAAGTTAATTTTTAGCCCAAGTGAAAAACTTCCTATTTATCTGTATTAAATGTCATCTTACCTATACTCAGTCAAATATTGTAGCCTATCAGGTTTGTTTATGTATTTGTTTTGGATCCTGACTGTCATGTAACACAGTACCTCTCATTACCACCTTTATGTGATCTACAGAATTGATCAAATAGCTTATCTGTGTCTTTATCCAAGGCACTGACAAAAAATGTTCAACAGCATGAACTGAACCCAGATTCCTGGGTCATTCTACTGGATACCTCCTTCCAAGTTAACCTTGAATTATTAATGACTGCTTTTTATATCTCATAATTTGAGTCAACTGAACTGTACATAAAGTTAGCCCACATCTATCCTTACCATTCACAGGAATAGCATGAGAAATTTGGTCAAAGGCTTTGCCAAAATCTAGGTAAGCTAGTTTCCTTGTTCCACCAGTTTAGTGTGTCTGAAGTGGCCTGGTCTTGATCAAGTCTGTCCTTGATCATCTCCTGCTGCCTAACATTGTCTTACTGGTGACATCACAAACTCATATTTAACTTGTAGTCAGCTCACACACACACACACACACACACACACACACACTCCCTTCCCCCGGATCTTCATCACATGAAATGCCATCCAACTAAGATTAGACAGTATGACTTCTAAAGGCCATTCAAGCCCTGAAATTTTGATTCCTTCAAGGTTGAATTCAAGACACACCTCCTCTATGGAACCTGCCCTGTTTACTCTGATTCCCACGGATCTCTCCCTTACTTGAACTCCTTTTAGCCTCATTGTCAGCAGGGCCACACTGCTTAGCACTCAAGTATTTACTGTCTTATGATATTCTCTAATCAGTACAAGTATATTTGTCTTTTCTCTCCAGTTGGAATGAGTTTAAACTCTAGTTAAAAGAGCAGGGATGTGCCTTCTAATTTTCTTATATCTCTTGCCATACCCCCCCACACAAGGGTGGAATACAAATAGAAGTATATCAACAAATGTTTAACAACTGGTCCTCCAAAAAAATGTACAGTGTAATAATAGCTAGCATTTATATAGCACCTACTCTGTGCTAAGCACTTTACAAATCCTCTTTTCACTCTGACAACAACAACTTTGAGGTAGGCAGTATCATCACCTCCATTTTACAGTTGGGGAAACCAAGGCACATGTAGTTAAATTATTTGCCCAAGGTTACACAGTTTGTGTCTAATGCTGGATTTGAACTCAGGTTTTCTCAGGTATCCTCAAGGGAAGAACACACTTTTAAGTTTAATGTGCATGATTGATATCTTCTTCATGACTTTCTTAAATCTGGATAATCAACAGCAGGTAAATCAAGTCCTGGTTTGCATCATTTGCCATCTCCAAGGTGTAATGCTCACCCTGAAAATGTAACAGTCTACTTGCCTGCTGGTTAGAGATGGCTCCAGTACATCGCTGAGTGCACAATAAGGTCCCAATTAGTAGGAATAACAAATCCTCCGAAGTGGTCACAGTATAAAAATTCACACCATACATGCCCATTGGGCTGGAACTACTGATCATATTTTATAAAATTATAATTTCAAATAGCACAAATTTGAATACACATGATCATTTTACAGGCTCAATCAATTATTGATTATTGAATCTCAACTTTCTGACCATTTTCTTGAAGAAGTATTAAGGATATTTTGAAGCAAATAGTGTCTCTCATCATCTCCGAAGCAAATTTTTTCTCTTCATCTTTTTGTTGAGGATATTAAATATCACAGCACTTTTCCAGTTCGACCAGAAAATAGAGATTATCCACATGATCTGGCAACTCAGAGGTCAGAGGCTGAAATGGCTTACTGCCAGGCAGTACACGTGGTGCTGATTCCAGGTCTTACATTCACTTGCTGCAAAACTAGGGTTTTGGTGTTTTTTTTTAGTTTCATTAACATGGCTTATTAGGTTGCTTACAATAATTTGTTATCGCACTGAACAATCACTGTAAAAATCCTAATCCCTGCACAGGGAAGATGTCATGACTCAATGGATTAAATATAGAACCATGGGAACTGAGTTCTTGTCTCTATTATGTAACTTCCCATCACCTTGATTTCCTCATATGTAAAATGGAAATGATTATATTGGCTTTCTTCCTATAGGTTTTACAGGGATGAGTTAACAAATGATTATGAAGAGTTCTCCAAATGTAAAGTCTGCATTCTGGTTGAGGTCTTTACTTTGGTTAACTCACATAAAATAGTGTGAATGTGTCCCTTAGGATGCCAGGGAGCTGAAAAATACTGTGTTGAGATGTAGGAATGAAATTATCAGTTGAAGATTTACTTTCAGGACTTGTTAAATGATAATTATCATCAAGAATGTAATTTCAAAGTCCTATAACTGATGAAAGCTGATGACTTTGCTATTTAATTGCTCAGGAATCATCTCTGAAGCCAGAAGCTCTGACTCAAATAACACTCTTTTCAAAGTATTTATCAAGTGCCTGTAGTATGCAAAGCACTGTTCTAAGAATTGTGTGTGTGTATGTGTGTGTGTGTGTGTGTGTGCGTGCGTGCGTGTGTGTGTGTGTGTGTGTGTATGTGTGTGTGTGTGTAAAGGAGGAAGGGGCAGGAAGCAGAGCAAGGGACATTGAAGGGAAGGAGAGAAACAAAAATGAGTTCCATAACCCCTGCTTTCACAGAGCTAGTTGGAGAGATGACATATGCACAAAGATGAGGTAGATAGTGAAAAGGCAGGAACAGAGGTATAAAACACTATGACGGAGGTTCCAGTGTTGGTAGCCAGGCGCTCCCCTCACAAGAGATTGAGAAATGAGCTTAGCTGGCCGAATGCAACTCTTGGGCTTAATCTCTAACATATACCATCCTGCAAGCTCTCTCATAGAACACACATATGTCTGTAGAGCCTAGGAATATACATTCATGCTTCTTGCCTTCTTCAAGGAGGAGAAGTTCTGAGCATATCCGTGCTGTTCAAATTCAAACTACATATCTCCATTGGGCTGGAACCAATGACCACATGTCACATAATTATAACTTCAAATAGTGTGAATTGGAATACAATGATCGCTTCATGGGATTCATTATTCCCATTAATCCAGACCTAGCTTTTTAAGAAAGATCCAGGAGTAGAAAATGTAGCTTCAACCAATCAAACAGTCAACATACATTTATTAAACCCTTACTTTCATGTAGCCACTGTGCCAAGCACTGAAGAGACGAAGAAGATGAAAATAATCCCTGCTTTCCAGGAGTTCACATTCTAACAGAGGATACAAGAAGTACACAATACAGCTTAGAGGGATCCCTGAACGTCAGTGTTCTAACCTCTAAAGTGGAGATAGTAATTTCTGTATGATGTATTTCACAGTTGCTGTTATCTCAAAATGAGACAAGGTATGTAAACATTAAAGTATTATGTGTCTGCTATAATTACTTTAAATAATATTTTATTTTTCCCCCAATTACATGTAAAAATGATTTTTAATATTTATTGGTTTGTTTTTTAAATTTTGAGCTACAAATTCTATTCCTCCCTCTCTTTCCTCCTCCCTCCCTGAGATGTTAAGCAATCTGATATAGATTGTACATGTTCAGTCTTGTAAAACATTTCCATATTGGTCATTTTGTGAAGGAAAACAAAGAGAAAGAGAGAGGGAGAGAGAGACAGAGACAGAGATAGAGAGAGAGAGACAGAGACAGAGAGAAAAGAAGAAGAAAAGGAAGGAAGGAAGAAATAGAGAAAGAAGGAAAGAGAAAGAAAGGGAAGAAAGAAGGAAAAAACAAAGAAGGAAAGAAAAAAGAAGGAAAAAGAAAGAAAAAACCCTTTCTCCGAAGGTGAATAGCATTTTTCATCATGACTCCTTGGGATTGTCTTGGATCATTTTTTAAGTAAGGTAGTGAGACTAGATGACCAAGATTAGGAAACCAGTATATGGGAAATTCCTGTGGTACATCCCCTTGATGGAGAATTTAGAGGATTAATATCAATCAATGAACTGATTAATAAACATTCCTGCGCCTGTAATGTATTGCAAGGAATTTGGTGCCCCAGAATTCCAATAGAGATGGAAGCATTGATGTTTTGTTTTTTGTCTCCAAAAGATATCCTTCCTCATTAATTGAAGGAGGTGAGCTCTGGGGGGACAAAATGATGGCAGCACCCATACGCTCATAGTTCTATAAATGCCATGGTAATGAGAAGGAGAGAGACAAAATGGCAGAGAAGAAACTTAATAGGGTTGTGGCAAGGTTTTCTTGAAGCAAGAGAGATATAAGCATATTTATAAACAGAATGGAAGGGGACAGTAGGGAGGGAAACACTGAGTAATATAGCATAGTGGAAGGGTCACTTAACTGAGGTTTGGAAGACCTGAGTTCTAATGGGCATGGAGTCAGAAAGATCTGAGCTCAAATATGGCTTCAGAGGCTTACTACTGTGTAACCCTGAGCAGATCACTTGACCTCACTATGCCTTCATTTCCTCAACTGTAAAATGGAGATAATAACAGCATCTACCTTCCAGGATGAGGATCAAATGAGAATAATGGTTGTAAAATGCTTAGGAAAATGCCTGGCACATAGTAGGTGTGATATAAATGCTTATTCCCTCCCTCCAAGCTCTATAAAATTACTAGCTATGCAACCTCAGGCAAGTAAGCTAACCTTTCTGCTCCCCAATGTCCTCATCTGTAAAATGAATGGGTTGGACCATGTGATAAATTTTAAGTCCCTTCTAACTCTAAGCTTCAATGACTCTAAGACAGAAGGGACTATAGAAAAAGGAGGAGGAGATGCTAGAGGAGTGTGATCAAGGGTAGAGGTTGTGGGGTTGACCTTGGGAAGAAGGAGACTCAGGAAGGGGAGCATCGACACCACCTTCCTGATTGATGTTCCGATGTCTTCCTGATGACAGGATGTTGAATATCCTAAGGCAACAGGAGGCTGCTGGCTCTCCATTGTTAATTAATGTCCCAGGATGTGACTTTTCAAGGTGGATGTTTTCTGTCCTTCTGGAATCAAAGTAATATGCTGTGGATTACAGAAGCCAGCTGTTCTCTAGGGGATGAACATATATAATTCCAACTAATTTTTTAAAATATGCTTCTAATTCCCTTTCCCCTCTTATTGAAATGTATCACCAGTGTGAGTGTTTTCCCACTTTACAAAAGTCTTTAAAAAGTGCTGTGGAAAGCTGCTCTCCATGCCAACAACCCCCAAGTTGCTTGTGAGGTGAGAAGTCTGCTTACTTGAGAAGTGAAAAGCAACATTTCACACAACCAAATGAAAAACACATAGGCATGAAAACCAGTGAAAGTCTGTCAATTTGTTTCATTGTTAAGCACATTGAACCAGACATTTTTTGAAAAATTGTGAAGTCCTAACCTATAACCTTCTTCAGAAAACTGATGTGGTTACTCAGTATTGTCCAAAAGATAGAATCCTCATTTGTGGTATGTTATTAGAGGTGAGAAAACAAATTGACTCACAGAAGATCTTTTTACAATTTCAAATGGCAATATCTGGGAGGACGAGATGTAAACTGAGCTTTGGTAACAGTCTGGGACTCAAGGATGACTTTATCAAACAGCTGCTGCCTTCTACCCCAGATGCTGCCTTATTTCACAGACATATGAAATGGCTTCTGTATATATAGTCTTTTAGGAGGTTTGAGATACCATGAGGAAAGGTGATTCTCAAGGGCAACTAGGGCAGGACAACTGGATCTTTGCCCCAGGGGAGTGAATTTAGAGGGCACCAATAGCACTTGTACTCCTGCCACAAGGTAAATATAACAGAGCTAGTTAACAGAATAATTAGTAATAAATAAATAAAAATAAGCTACCAGATGGCTTTCTGGGGTGAGCTTTTGCTCTGCCTCATCCTGATTGCCTTCTCCCAACCCCCACACAACTGAGAGCTGACTTCATGCCAAGTTGTGACATTTTCCCCAGGCACAAAAATTCCTAGTTATAACTCTGACGGTTACTCATTATTATTAGGTTGTAAGTGCAAGGTTTTAGGATCTTAGGACAGGGACCTATTATAGCTAGCATTTATATAGCTAAAGTTTGCAAAGAGATTTACATTTATTATGTCATTCAATTCTCACAACAAATTCTGTGAAATATCTCCATTTTACAGACGCAGAAACTGAGGCTGTTAAATCAAATGACTTTGCTTCCTGTTGCACAGTTAGCATGTGAAGCAGAATTCATATCTGGTTCTTCCTGACTCCTGGGCCAACACCCTATCTGCTATACCATCTTGCTACCTATATTGTACAAAAGAAAATAATACCATAGCATACAAATGTATTCTTTTCATCTAAATTGTTCTTAAATGTCCGTGTTGATTTGCCCTTACAATCAGCTGCAATCATTGTGGCAACCACGCCAGACAAATAACTGGATGGTAGTTTACATATCTCTATATGGAGCATGAGGAGGCAGTGTGGTGAGGTAGACAGAACCCTAGACTCAGAGTGAGAAGACTGGATTTCCAGCACTTAATAGGTGCTTAATAAATGTTGATTAATTGATTTCTAGTATAAGGGGATCTGCCAGTCATGTGACTTTGCATATTACTTCCTTTCTTTGAAACACGGTTTGTTCTTCAGCAAAATGACAGGGCTGGTCTAGGCGCTCTCTCAGGTTGCTTTTAAATTGTATGGTTGAAATATAATGCTTTATCTGAAGATTAAGGGATAAGGACAGAAACCAAACCTGTGATTTCAGCAACCTGTGATTTTCTCAGTGTAGTGAGCTACCAGTGATGAAACTCCTTCTCCTAATGTAGGTCGGCATCTCCACTGCAACTTATCATCTTAGAAAATTATCTAGAGTCCTGAGAGGTGTCACAATTTCTCCAGGGTCACATAGCTAGTATGTACCAGAGATAAGACATGAACCCAGGTCTCCCTGGCTCTGAGGGCCATGCCTAATTATATCGTCTTTACCCTAATAAGGCTTGTGTTTTCTGTATCTGTGATTCAGACTACTTGAACACTATCATTTGAAGATTCTATTCAAAATAAGCAAATCTTTTTATGAAGGGCATTTGTTCTGTGAAGTTTGGATTCTGTCAAGGCCACACTTGAGGACCTAGAGGGCCATGTGTGGCCTCAAGATCATAGTTTCCCCATCCCTATCTGAGGTTCCTTCTCTGTCTAATGAAAATCTACCGCTCTATTCATTATAGCTGATTTATATTAAATTACAGTAATTATTCCTAGACAAGAAGAAATGGAGAAAATGCATAGAAACAGCTGTCAATGTCATTAGATTCCAATGGACAAAGAATAAGAGGAGTTACATTCAGAACAAAGCCTAGTTATCGTCTTTACCCTGAGAGGGTTTGTGTTTTCTGTATTTGAGACTCAGACTACCTGAATACTGCCATTTGAAGATTCTATCCAAAATAAAACACAGATTCTTTTTTTTTTTTTTTTTTTGCTGTGGTCTCGGGGTGGGGTGAGAGGTTGGAAAATGAGAGGAACTTATGTTCATTCTTTCAAAAGCCAATAGATTTTTGTGCATCGAAAGGAGGTGCCTTTCTCTGGTAGCATAATGAATCACTGTGCATTAACTTTGTTTACAGCCAAGAGGGGTATAAAGGAACAGATGGCAAGGAAACAGGATTTAAAGAAGGGACAGATGCGCGCCTATTAGGGAGCTTGGGTAAATCTCTTAGATTCCTGTGGCATCATTGCTAACATATGATGAGCAGCCGAACGGCTCTCTACATTTGGATTGAAGTTCACAATTGCATTTAACTCTGTTTGGATCTTGCCTCTAAGGAAAACAAATTAATCCTATTACAAGCATTGGTAATTGTCTCTCATGGGGAGCAGGGTTGTCTGGAGATTTGTGCATTTGAAATACATTTTACAAAAAAAGACTTTCACGATCAGTGAAGAGGATACATATTTAGACCAAACACAGTTCCAGAGGACGGGTGATGAAGCATGTTACTTCTTGACTAAGAGGTGATAGACTCAGGGTGCAGACTGAGACATACACTTTTTGAATATGGCCAATATGGGAATTTGTTTTACCATGCATGTTTGTTACAAACAAGGGTTTGACTTTTCCTTTTTTTTCCAAGGGGTGGAACAAGATGGAAAGGAAAGAAAAGAAATTTTTGTTCATTGAAAAAATTAAATTTTAAAAAGAATATGCACTTAAATACACATCTGTAGTAAAGCATGTGGAGGCTGACAGTCACAGCAAAGAAATTTGAGGGGGAGAGGGAGATTCTGATCTGGATTTGTGATGAAAGGCAGCATAGTACACAGTGGATAACAGGCTAGCCCTCAATACCAGAGCACCTAGCTTCAAGCCCTGGATCAGATTCCTAATAACTGTGTGGCCATGGGTAACCTTACTCTCAAACTCCCTCCCTCACAGGTATATTGTGAGGAAAGTATAATTCTTAAACATAGAATTGAAGCTTCTTGAAGGTAGGGTCTGTTTCTCTCTCTCTTTCATTCATCTCCTTCCTTCCTTCCTTCCTTCCTTCCTTCCTTCCTTCCTTCCTTCCTTCCTTCCTTCCTTCCTTCCTTCCTTTTTTCCTACCTTTCACATTTGAGAAAGGACAGAGGAAGGCAACCAGGGAAGTGAAAGAATTCAAGATCATGCCGTCTAAGGATTGGTTGAAGAAAAAGGAGATGTTTAGCCTGTGGAAAAGAACCCTTCAGGAGACATGAAAGTCATCTTCCAGTACGTGAAGGACTATCACCTGAGAAAGGGGCTGAACATCTTCTGCCTGACTCAGAAGCCAGAACAAAGAGCAACGGGTAGAGTTATAAAAAAGATAAAGCAGATTTAGGCGTGATGCGAAGAACATTTCTTCACAATTACAACTATGCAAATATGGAACGTCCTGCTTTAGGAGCTGGCAGGTTTGCCTTCACAAGAGGTCTTTAAACAAAAGTTAAGTGGTCCCTTGCTGAGTTTGTTATAATGGGGACTCTTATTGAGATGTGGGGCCAGATGGTCTTTTGGAGTCTGAGATTCTATGATGTTGTGAAGTCTGTGGAATAAGAGTTGTTTGGTTGAGAGCTCAATGCAACTAAAATTCCGTTAGTAGCAGTTTTAGAAAACGGATGCTGACTCAAGTCCAGTTGGGTGATGACATAATCAGGCACATGAAAAAGTTTTCTAAACAGCCATCAATCCTTCATATAGTGATATAGCATCAGATGTCATAATCTTGCCAAACTGTATTCTCCAAAATGAGTTGAGGAATATTTGTTCAAGGTTCTTCGGCCTTTGTAAATAGACTCATCACACATCCACCAGAAGCTAACTCTATATGGGGGCCATCTCCAGTCATCCTCATCTATATCTCGCCACTGGACCCAGATGGCTCTGGAGGAGAAAGTGAGGCTGGTGACTTTGCACAGCCCTGCCTCACTTAAGTCCAATTCACTTTCCTGTCATAGCATGCCTCCCTGATATCATGATCCTCTTCGAGAATGAAGGACAAACAACAACTCTGTATACTGCTAAATACATTTTCTCCTGTGCTCCTCATACTTTGCTCTTTCATAAAGGATATAGTATGTGATTTAAATCTAACAAGCACCACTGGTCACTCTTGCCTTAAGGTCAGGAAGATTCAATCTTACCCTTTTCTCACCAGGGTTCTCCACTGGAGAGGGGACTGGGAAACATATTGCATGGTTTTCAGTCCTCTTTCACCCTCCCATGGACTCTCTCCATCCCAATATTGTTCCCCCAGTTGTAGATGGGTGGTCCCCTGGTATCCCAGTTCCATTCAGCCACTAACAGTCAGATTAACTTTTTTTTATTTAAATTTATGTTTTTAAGTTTTAAGTTTTCAACATTCATTTCCACAAAATTTTGGGTTCCAAATTTTCTCCCCATTTCTCCCCTCCCCCACCCCAAAATGCCAAGCATTCTAATTACCCTTATCACCAATATGCCCTCCCTTCTAACATCCCTCCCTTCCTTTATCCCCATCTTTTCTTTTGTCCTGTAGGGCAAGATAACTTTTTATACCCCATTATCTGTATTTCTCATTTCCTAGTTGTTCCTAAAACTTTGAGTTCCAACTTCTCTTCCTCCCTCCCTCTCCACCCATTCCCTTTGGGAAGGGAAGCAATTCAATATAGGCTATATCTGTATAGTTTTGCAAATGACTTCCATAATAGTCATGTTGTGTAAGACTAACTATATTTCCCTCCATCCTATCCTGCCCCCCATTGCTTCTATTCTCTCTTTTGATCCTGTCGCTCCCCAAGAGTGTTGACTTCTAATTGCTCCCTCCCCCCATTGCCCTCCCTTCCATCACCCCCCCCACCCTGCTTATCCCCTTCTCCCCCACTTTCCTGTATTGTAAGATAGGTTTTCATACCAAAATGAATGTGCATTTTATTCCTTCCTTTAGTCAAATGTGATAAGAGTAAGCTTCATGTTTTTTCTCTCACCTCCCCTCTTTTCCCCTCCACTGAAAACTCTTTTACTTGCCTCTTTTATGAGAGATAATTTACCCCATTCCATTTCTCCCTTTCTCCTCCCAATATATTTCTCTCTCACCCCTTAATTTCATTTTTTTTAGCTATGATCCCATCCTATTCAATTCACCCTGTGCTGTGTGTGTGTGTGTGTGTGTGTGTGTGTGTGTGTAATCCCACCAACTACCCAGTTACTGAAAAAAGTTTCAAGAGTTACAAATATTGTCTTTTCATGTAGGAATGTAAACAGTTCAACTTTAGTAAGTCCCTTATGATTTCTCTTTGCTGTTTGCCTTTTCATGCTTCCCTTGATTCTTGTGTTTGAAAGTCAAATTTTCTTTTCAGTTCTGGTCTTTTCATCAAGAATGCTTGAATGTCCTCCATTTCATTGAAGTACCATTTTTCCCCCTAAAGTATTATACTCAGTTTTGCTGGGTAGGTGATTCTTGGTTTTATTCCTAGGTTCTTTGACTTCTGGAATATCATATTCTACACCCTTCAATCCCTTAATGTAGAAGCTGCTAGATCTTGTGATATCCTGATTGTATTTCCACAATACTTGAATTGTTTCTTTCTAGCTGCTTGCAATATTTTCTCCTTAACCTGGGAACACTTGAATTTGGCACAATGTTCCTAGGAGTTTCTTTTTTTGGATCTCTTTCAGGAGGTGAGCAGTAGAGTCTTTCAATATTTATTTTGCCCCCTAGTTCTAGACTATCAGGGCAGTTTTCCTTGATAATTTCATGAAAGATGATGTCTAGGCTCTTTTTTTGATCATGGCTTTCAGGTAGTCCCATAATTTTTAAATTGTCTCTCCTGGATCTATTTTCCAGGTCAGTTGTTTTTCCAATAAGATATTTCACATTCTCTTCCATTTTTTCATTCTTTTGGTTTTGTTTTGTGATTTCTTGGTTTCTCATAAAATCATTAACCTCCATCTGTTCCATTCTCATTTTTAAAGAACTATTTTCTTCAGTGAGCTTTTGAACCTCCTTTTCCATTTGGCTAATTCTGCTTTTTAAAACATTCTTCTCCTCATTGGCTTTTTGAACCTCTTTTGCCAATTGAGTTAACTTATTTTTAAAAGTGTTATTTTCTTTAGCATTTTTTGGGTCTCCTTTAGTAAGCTGTTGACCTGCTTTTCATGCTTTTCTTGCATCTCTCTCATTTCTCTTCCCAATTTTTCCTCCACCTCTCTTATTTGATTTTCAAAATCCTATTTGAGCTCTTCCATGGTCTGAGACCATTGAATATTTATTTTGGATTTTTGGGACACGGAAGCCTTGACTTTTATGTCTTTCCCTGATGGTAAGCATTGTTCTTCCTCATCTGAAAGGATGGGAGAAGATACCTGTTCACCAAGAAAGTAACCTTCTATGGTCTTATTTTTTTTCCCTTTTTTGAGCATTTTCCCAACCAGTTACTTGACTTTTGGATCCTTTGTCAAGAGCAGGGTATACTCTGGGAATCTGTAAGATCTCAGTTCCTCCAAGGTGGCACAATCATGGGTGTATACTGGTCTGGGAGCAGGAAGAAATTTTTGCGCCCAGAATCTTAACAGAGTTACCTCTCCACAGTCCAGTTCAAGTCAGCACTGGGGGGGCTGAGATTCAGTGAAGCTGTGGGGGCAGGGCTGCCATTCAGTGTGAGATAAAGATCAGCTCTCTCAGGGCCTCTACACAGGGCTGAGGTAAGAATGGGCTGCTCAGTGCCCCCAGGGGTTTTACAATCCAACAATGGATGCAGGCTGCTGTGGGAACTGCTGCCTGCCTGATGTGGCCTCCATGGCTGCTGCCTAAGGCCAAAACTATGGGAAGGCCCTTCTCCCTTCCTAGCCAGCTGAAAAAACCCTGTCACTGACCTTTGGTGCCTGTGGGTTGAGGCATCTGTGAACCCACTGCTGCTGGGACTGCGAATTCTGAGACTGGAGATTCTACCCCTGAGGTGTCCTCCTCCCAGAGCTTTGTGGCCAAAGCTGGGCTGGGCTCCACTCCACATCTGGTGCAACAGATGTTTCCATGGACCTTTCAGGTCACCCTGGGCTGGAAATCTCCTTCACTCTGTTGTTCTCCACTTCTGCTGCTCCAGAATTTGTTGAGAGTCCCTCTCTACAAGTATTTTATGGGCTGTGTGGGGAGAGCCTGCATATGTGTGTCTTTCTACTCTGCCATCTTGGCTCCACCCCCCTCCAATTTAACTTTTATAGAGAAATATTTACTTCAGAAGTATAATCACAAATATGTAAAGTTGCTTCCTTGACCCTTTTGTTCCACCTCATTGTCTAGAGAAGAGAAGGGAAGTAGGTCCATAGCTCAGCTCAGCTCCTATAGAGGGTAGTCCTAGTTCCAAGTCCAACCCCTCCCCCTCAGACTCAAGTCCCAGGCACTTAGGCTTCTCAGGCTTTCCATGACAGGTTCCTGCCCCATCCCAACTGTAATCTTGGTTCCAAGGTGTTCATGTCTCAAATTCCCAGGTACTAGCCCCATGGAGATGACCTCTAGCAGTTGAAGCTGAGAAGGACACACAGAACAAACAAAACACTGCCACCACCCCACCCCACCCAGGCCTATTTCTTAGAGCTCAGGTAAAAAAGGAAGAGCAGGAGAAGGGAGCCCTTCACATCTCACCAAATCAGTTAATAGAACCTGTGTTGTGGATGAATTGGGATTTTTACCTTCTCAATGCAGCAGATAAGCATAGCCAAAAAGATTCCATTGGCTCAGAATGCCAATCAAAGAATGCCAATCTCCTATGTGGTAGAGGATGTAGGCCTCCACGTTAAGCAACATAGACATGTCCCAAAGGCCCACCAAGGGCACCTCCCTCAATATTAAGTGAACTGGACATAACCAGACAAGCCCAGAATAAATTTAAGGGGAAAAAAACCCTTGAAAATTTCCATCTGTAAAAGGTATTTGATAGAGATAACAGTCTCTATCAAATGTTTCATGGTCATTGAATGAACAGTTTTGTGACCATCTCCTTGTTTGACTGTCCTAACTGGTTTGTGAAAAAATAAGACTATTAGTTATGTAGGAAATGTTATAAAGTTCGGGGGTAGGTTTTAAGGATGATGAAAAGCTGGAGTGTATCCAAAGAAGGGTGACTAGGATGTCATGTGAAATGATTGAGAATCATGTAATATGAGGATGAGTTGGAAGAACTGAGGATGTTGAGCACGGCATAAAGAAGACTTTGGAGAGGGGAATGACGGTAGTCAGTCAATTTACACTGTGGGCCAGGCACTGTATTAGCACTGGGGAGGCATAAAGAAAGGCAAATAACAGTTCCTTTCTCAAGGAGCTCACAGTCTGTTCACAGAAGACAACATGTAAACAACTAGGTATAAACAAGCTATACACAGGATAATTTGGGGTGATCTTAGAGATGGCTCTCAGACTAAGGAGAACTAGGAAAGACCACTTGCAGAATATGGGACTTTAGGTAAGACTTGAAAGGTTGGGAAGCCAGGAGGTGGCTATGAGATGGCAGAACATCCTAGTCATGAGGGATGGCCAGAGAAAATGCTCAGTTAGGAGGTAAAGTGTCTAGGATGAGGAATAAGAAGGAGACCAATATCATCCTCACTTGGAGGAGAGAAAGGCATAAATAAGAAACCAGAAAACATAGGGAAAAACCAGGTTACGAAGGACTTTGAAAACCAAACGGAAGATTTTTATATTTGATACTGAAGGTAATAGGGAGCCACTGAGGTTAAAGCCAAAGTAAAGGGGAGCAGTGTGGCGTGGTCAGAATTATGCTGTAGGAAGCTCACTTCGAGAGTTGGATGGAGGTTGGATTAGAGTGGGAAAAGGTTTGAGTCTGGGAGCCGAACTAGAAAGCAGCAGGCTTCAAATATTTAAATCTGGGGTAAAAAGATTGTATTTACTCCATTTGCACCCCAAGGGAAGAAATAGGAACAGCAGGTGGAAGATATTAGCCTGATGTAAGGGAAAATATCCTATAATTAGAGTTAAGTAAAAGTGGAATGGACTGCTCTGGAAGGTAATGAGTTCTCCTTCACTAGAGGTCAAGTGGAGGTTGGATATCTACTTACCAAGAAGGTTATTATATAAGGATTCTTGGGCAAGTAGGACAAGATGACTGCTAGAGACCTCTCCTCCTATGAAAATGTGATTCTATGCATTGAATTCATGAACTCATTTCCTGAAAACATTTTTTAAGAGTTCTTAGAACTTAAGAACAAAAGAAAACACCCAAAACTCAAAGTTTTGAAAAGGTGACTCTCCCTTTTCCCCCACCCCCATTTAATTTTTTCTCCTAGTAGATAAAAGGTTGAAATTTTAGGCCTCCCCTGTGTAAGCACCTATTTTCTGTTCCAAATTGTTTTTCGTTTTTTTTTCCTCCTTTGCCAGTATCCCACAGGTGCATAGCTTTTGTTGATTCCTATTATGGGATAAAAATGGTGTGGAAGACAGACTGCTGGGAAAATAGGCTTAAGTAATCTCTGCACTGATGAGTAAGAGTTTAACATTCACAAACAGGTGAAACCAGTCTCACTACACCAGCGATGCAAATGCCAGGGTCTATCAATCTCTAGATCTCTTAGACTCAAACACACTAATTCTTTGTCAACAGAAACGTATGTCCCAGATGTTGTCTTCTATAATCAGAAAGAAATGTGCAGTATTGATTCTCTTTCCTTCAAAAGCAAATCTCCCTGTACTTGAATTCATTTCTTCTCCCTCTAGGACTTAATTTTTTTCTACAACTTTTTTTTCCTATTACTGCTACTCTGATCCTAGCCAGTAGAATCACTGGGAAAGAACATAAGGAGTGTCTTTTTCTAGAAAACATGAGTGCTGCGTCATCCATGCTCTTTCATTTTTAGTGACCTAACACATAATTGAAAATTATGTCCATGCCAAAGTTTTGTGCATGTGAAAGTCAAAGAGTAACCATAGAGCAATTGTATTATCACGTTGGTCCCTGCTTCATACATTTTGCTATGGTTTATGAGTATGAATGGACATGTCTGAAAACCATAAATATTGAGAAAACATTTTAGCCTTGTTAGGGGAGGCTGAGTCAGCATTGGTGATATTAACCTGGCTTGATGCTTTCATTGCTAAGCAATTATTACCAATGTCTTCTATAATATGAGCTGACTCAGCCCTGCAATTACACACCCTTACCTCTTTTGAAATGATCATTTCTGTAGTGCCCTGGTGCTTGAGTATCTCCAGTTCATACTAAAGATCTTAGCTCACTTCCACCTTCTTTGTTCCAATTCTCTATAGTCAATGAATGCTCTAGCATCACCTCTTAGATGGACAGTAACATCTCTTTATTGGTCTCTGTCTTCAGTCAATCTCCTTTCCAATCCATCCTTGTACAGTTGCCAAGACGGTATCTCTAAAATACAGGTTTGAACATATCTCTCCCTTGCACAAAAAACTTCAGCGGTTCCCTATTGCTTCTAGACTAAATGCAAACTTCTTCTGAGGAACATTTAAGTCCTTTCATAATGTGATTCCAACTCTATCTTTCAAGACTGATTTCATATTGCTCCCACTCATTTGTTCTGCTTCTGTGAGAATAAAAGCTGTTCCCAAATTGAAAAATGATCAAAGGATAGGAGCAGGCAATTTTCAAAGGAAGAAATCCAAGTTACCAATAACCACATGGAAAAAAAAATCACTAATCATTGGAGAAATGCAAATTAAGTCTAAGATTCTACCCTACATCCAGCACATTAGTAAATAAAAAAGGAAAAATGACAAATGTTGCAGGGGTTACAGGCAAACATATTTAATGCACTGGTAGTAGACCTGCAATCAATCTAGTCATTCTGAAAAGTAATTTAGAACTCTGCCAAGAAAGTCATTAAACTGCATCTACCCTTTTACCTAGAAATACTACCACTAAGCCTATACACTAAAGAGTTCAAGAAAAGAGGAGGAGATATTTATGTATTTATATACATACATACACATACATATACATGTATATATATACATGTATATGTGACTACGTATATGTATATTCAAAGCATCTCTTTTTGAAATAGCAAAGAACTTGAAACCAAGGGAATGTCTATCAATTGGGAAATTGCTCAACAAATCATATCATATGATTGTAATGAGATAGTAATAATAACTAGCATTTTAAGGTCTGTAAAGCACTTCACGCATGAGAAATGATCAAAGGGACAGTTTCAGTGAAACCTGTCAAGATGTGTATAAAGTGATGCTGAGTTGAAGTGGGCAAAACAAGGAGAACATCTTATATAATAGCAACACTATAAAACAAATAACTGAATATCTTAAGAACTCTGATCAACTCCATGATGAACCCATCATTCCCTGTAACCAATGATAAAGGATGCTATCCACCTCCTACAAGGATTTAGAATGATATAAATATTTTTGAATGGTGCTAAGTCGGAAATTTATTTTACTTAATTAGACAGATTAGTTACCAGGATTTTGTTTTTCTTTTTTTTCCAATGGTGGGAGGAGATAAGGAAAAAAATTATTTTTAGTCTTTGAAAAGAATAAAATTTAATTTAAAAAGAATATTCTTTATTCAATGAAACTGGATAGGGAAAAAGTGAGAGAGGAGGAGCATTTTATATAGTGAGGATATATGGTCATGTGGAGCAATGTAGGAGCAGGGTGGTGAGAAAGTTAATGGAAGCAGATATAGAAATTATATCATGAGTGTTCAACATGTCATTGGTACAGATAGTGGATTTAGACCATGAGTCTCACTCAGAAAGACATAGTAATGATGGGAAACATCAATTATATGCCTATTGCTGGGATTTTTCTTTCTAATTCTTGATTTGCCTTCATTGATTATTTTGGCCTGACATGACCTGACTCTGACCAAAAGAGAAGATCTGGTTACAAGAGAAGAAATAATGGGAACCTTGGGTGCAAGAGGCTACTTTATTTAAGATTTGGGTAAGGAAGAGGGAAGCTAGTCATAGTCCGGCATAGATGTAGGATTTAAGGGAAATTATTTCAGAGTATAGAGAAAAGATATTATGACCTAAAATCCTAGAGAGTAAGTCAAGGCATGAGGGGCAAAAAGCTCTTAAAAATCAAATTCTGAAGAGAAACAGAAAAACAATTGAGATCAGATAGTAGAACTGTCTAAAGGAACTTATAAATGAATTTATATGTGATGGTGTTTTTTTTAAGAATATACAGAATATGAAAGCAAAGGTAGGAAATAGAGCATGAATCCAAGAGTGCAGCATTAACCTATAAAAATAGTTTCAGGAGTGCTAAAACTTCAAATGAACTAAAACTGGTTGGCAGAGATATGCAATGGGAAATATAGGTAGTGTAAAAACATAAGATAATAATAAAAATGTATTTTTAAAAAACAGGCCATGCCAGACTAACCTCATTTTCTTTTTTTGGACAAGATCTCTGGACTAGTCGGTCAGGGGAGTGCTATAGATATAGTTTACCTAGATCTTAGCAAAGTATTTGATGTAGTCTCTCATTGTGTTGTAGAAAATATTCAGATATATGGACGATACAATAGCACAGTTAGGTGATTTTGGAATTGGTTCATGGTCAGACTTAAAGAGTCATTAATGGTTCTTATATACATCTCCAAAACATGTTAAGAACAGAATTCATTATCTTCCCTCATCAAAACCACCCCTCTTCCTTACTTTCCTATTACTGGGGAGAGAGGTCTTCCCGGACACCTAAGTGGCTCTCTCTAACTCCCACCACCATTCAATTGCCAAGTCCCATCATTTGTTCTAGCACCTTCTAGCATCTTTCATATATGTCCTCTTCCAATATCCTGCTGGTGGGTTTTCCTCAAATCTCTCACCACTTAAGTCCACCCTCCCTCCACTTGACTATCAAATTGATCTTTCTAAAGCATAGGTCTGCTTGGGACTCCAGCACCATCACTGCCTTATTTAATCAAGTCCAGCAGCTTTCTCTTTCCTCCAGGATCCAATATAAAATCTTCTGGCTTTTAAAGCCCTCTGTAACCAGGTCCCTTCCTATGTTTTCAATCCTCTTACTCATTAACAACCTTCCCCCAGGTATTCTGTCATCTAGTGAACTGCTGTTCCTCTCAGTAGACACTAAATCCCCAACTCTGGTCATTTTTGTGTGTTTTCCAGATGCCTGGAACACTCTTCCTCCTCATCTTTAGTTCCTAACTTTCCTGGATTCCATCATCTCAGCTAAAATCTTGCCTTCTGTAAGAAACCTTTCGCCACCCTTCATAATGCCGGTGTCTTATTATTGGTTATCTCCAATTTATCTTGCATATCTCTTGTTTGTGTTTTGTCTTCCATCATTAGACTGTGAGTTGCTTGAGAGCAGAGACTTTCTTTTACCTCTCCCTGCACCCCTAACATTTAGCACAGTGTTTGGCACATAGGAGATTCTTAATGTGCGCTTCTTAACGTCAGCTTGGAAGGGGGTCTTTAACAGAATTCCCTTTGAATCTATGTTTGACTCTACACTGCATAACATTCTGTTCAGTGATTTGGGATAAACATAGGATCAAAGTATGATGATCTAGTGCTGGAGGGGTCTTCAGAAGCTCTACCTATTCCAATCCCTGCATTTTACAGGTGATGAAACAGAGGGTTAAGGGAGGTAAAGAGGACTAAAAGCACCTGAACTGTAAGGAAATGACAAATCAATCATAATTCTAGAAAACAAATCATGAAATCCTTCCTATGACAGAGATAGCATAATGTAAATATTGTCCTATGTAATCACTTTTTCAGGTGGTTTTTCTTAATTGTTTTCTTTGTTGCAAGGAGGATTTCAGTCTATCAATATGGAGAGAGGAGAGAGTTGCAAAAGTGATTGTGATGAAAAGACAAAAGGCATGAATAAAACATTTTAAAAAGAAAAATATGACAGGATAAAGGTATAGATAAGGTAACTTGCAGTTTGCAAACAATACAAACCTAAGAGAGATAGCAAGAGTGCTAGATAATAGGATTTAATCAATTCCTTAGGGTCTGGAACATTGGGAAGAAATTTAGGTTTAGAATGAAATTTAATAGGAATAAATGGAAAGTCTTATACGTGAATGCAAAAATTTAACTTCACAAGTATAAGATGGGGGGAGGTGTGTTGCTATACAGGCAGCTAGGAAATTAGGAAGACAAATTCAAATCCTGTCTCAGACATTTAACCAACTATGTGAGTCTGGGCAAGAGTTGCAGCCTCAGTTTCCTCCTATATAAAATAAGATAATAATAGCACCTTCTTCACGGGATCGTTGGGCCAAATGAGATTGCATATATAAAGAGCTTTACAAACTGTACATTATTCACTAGTAGTTCATAGATTACAGACTTTATATTAGTCAATGGTATGTTCCGATAATCAATAAATTAACAATAATTGACAACTGTATACCAGAGTTTGTGTTGGGTATAGAGAATAATAGTTCTTACCTTTGAGGAATTTGCATTTGCTATGGAGAAAAATTAACCAAATGCTCGTGCAATCTTGGGTTCTATGAAAAGAGGTAAAATGTCTAGGACTATGGAGGTGATAGTCCTGTTATACTCTGCTCTGGCCAGAAATTTCTACCATCCTCTCAGCCACCCATGTTCACAACCTCTGAGTCCCCTTGGCTCGTCCTTCCTCCTCCTCATTGTCTGTATCCAATCAACTTTTCCATTTTGTTGATGCTGTTTCTCTTTTCTCATTCATCACCTTCTGTCCCCTCTCATAGCCACCATCCTAGTAAAAGCCCTCAGCACCTCTTGCCTGAACTACTTTTTTAGAATTTATTGTATTTTCAATCCACGGAAAACAAGACAAATATTTCCATAGCACTACAATAAAGAAGATGATCCCACATGAAACTGCAAATTGGCCACATACAATTTGCTTTTCCATCTAAATATACAATGAAGTTATCATATGAATGTCTTTTTTTCTTTTTTCTTCCCTCCTTCCCCCACCTTCCTGCCCTAGAGATTGCTGCCATTAGACATAAATATGTATATATGTAAAATTATTATGTAGGTAACATATGTATTATATGTATACGTAAAATTATTCTATATGTAAAATGTATGCATATTGTATATATGTATATGTAAAATATATGTAAAATTATTCTACACATACTTCTGTTTATCAGTTCTTTCTCTGAATGAAAATAGCATGTTCCTTCATATGTCCTTTGTCTTTAATTTGTATCTTTATAATAGTCGAAATGACTTAGCCCCTCAGTCATTCTTAAAACAATATTGCAGTTACTGTATATAGTGTTCTCTTTGTTCTGCTCACTCCGCTCTTCATTTCCTGCAAGTATTTCCATGCCTTTCTAAGATCAATGAGCTCTTCGTTTCTTATAGCACATTAGTATTCCATCACAACTACACACTACAACTTGTTCAGCCATTTCCAGTTCTTTGCCACTACGAAGAGAGCTGCTATAAACTATAAACATCCCATTCATATTCAAGGTTGTAATTATTATATATGAATTTCCCTTCATCCTATTTTCCCTTTTCCTTCTCAGTCTCTCTTTTTACCCTATCCCTGCTACCTTGTCTTCTCCCCCCCATGTTCCCACTTCTCTTCACTCCAGTCCTCCAAGAGTCTTCCCTTCCTCTCCCCCACCTCCTAAATTCCAATCCACATACCCTTCTAAAAGTCCCTCCCCCACCCTCAATTTTCTCACCTCTCTAGAAGTTCAAGATTTCTACACCTGAACTATTGCTAAAGCCTTCTATTTGGTCTCCTTGCCACAAATTCCTCCACTCTCCAATCCATCCTCCCCACAGAACATCACAAATTGATTTTCCTTAAGCATGAATCTGACTATGCCATTATCTTACTCAAAAAACTCTTGTGGTTCCCTATTATTTCCAGGCTCAAATAACAAACTCCTCTACTTGGCATTAAAACCCCTTCACAACCTAGCTCCAGTCTACCTTTCCAGCCTTATTATATATTCTTTCTCTCATATATTCTTCCAGTGCAGGCAAACTGCATTCCTTACAGCACATTACATCCTTTTCCACTAGCTCCCATGTCTTCCTCATGTCTTCTTCTGACAAATCCTAATTTCCTTTAAGGCTCAACTTGTCATTTCCTACACAAGACATTTCCTGATTCTCCTTTACTGTTAGTGCCTTCTCCCCAAGCATCTTTTATTCATATATTTTTCTGTACTTATATACATCCACATTGTCCTCTCCCAATAGACTGTCAATTCCTTGAGGGTAGGGACTATTTAATTTTTATATTTCTATCCCTGGTGCCTAGCACAGTGCTTTGCACATAGTAGACACTTAACAAATATTTGATGGATAGCTCTTGGCTTTTTTACCCTCTGAACCCCTAGCCCATATCTCTGAACTTTGAATATAATTCTTAACTCTTATCTCATACTTACTTCCTGGTGATAACCAGTCCTTTAGTCTTATCAGGTTCTCTAATTGTATCTGGTCATTAACTACTAGAACTATTGTTTGTGCAGATGGCTAGATCCAGACCAGTCCTGTCTGCTGGTGTTTCAGCCCTCTCTGTGGCCCTACTTGCCTGAGTCAGGAAGGAAAGTAGAATTGGAATTTTTCAGAGTTTGGATCCCAGTCCAGGAGACTAAGCAAATAGTTTTAGTGTTGAGCTATGATGGAAATGGAAGGTTTATTGAGCACAATCCTACCACAAGCTCAAAAACAAAAATGCCTAGGAACAGGCCTGAGAAAGGGATTTAATATGCCACATTTCCCTATGGCCAAAGTATAACTTCCCAGAAGGAATTCCTCTGCTTTGGGGATTTATCTATGAAGCTCAGAGGTCAAGGCAGAATCTGAGAAAGAGTTTAGATAGAAAGACCCTGAATTGCTCAGAGGTCAGGGAATGAATGCGTCTCATTACAGAAGCCAGGAAATACTGACTGTGGCACAGAAGTCCAAGATTAAGGGACAAGCAAAAACAATGTGGGTAGCAATGAGATGTCATTTTAAAAACTAAAACAAGAATAAAAACCTCAGAATTTTAAGTCAAACCCATTACTTGCTTTGATGTAACTGCTGGCAGTGTAGAATGATTGAGTTTGTACTTTTGAAAGTAGAACGGGTTTTCTTTGTGTGTGTCAAAATAATGTCATACAACATTGCTATGATACACACTGACCTTTTGAGAAATTTTATATATTCCACATGTTGCTGTATTTATATTAATAATGGTGTAGAATAGATATACTAGGAGAAAATCTTAATGCCAACTTGATGAATCTAGTGAAAACTGAATGATCAGCTCCTTTTATAAAAGATCAGATGCCCCAAATTTGTTTATAATCAATTTCCACTTCTATCCCTACCCCATCCTGTCCAATACAGCCTAAGTCACAGAACATCAAAATTTGCTCTTAAATGGAAGCAAAACATGATCTTTATTCCCTGTTGAGTTCTCTTTCTTCAGGATCATCTCCAGAGGAAGGATTCGAAGTCAGATCTTCCATTCTACTCACTGTCACCTGCCTACCTGTATAATATTAGTAGTAAATACTGTGATATCTAAAGGGACCAGGTCTAAGAGGTGTGATCATGGGCACAGATATGTGTACTTAAAAAAAAAGACAGAGTATGTTGAGGGCAAAAGATAGACTCAAAAAAAGTTCTCTCCAAAAATCTGAGCAGGGAGGGAATATTTCCGTTTGGAGCAATCAAGGAAGACTATGGAGGTGGCACTGGAGATGATCCTGAAGAAAGAGAACTTTAAGAGATAAGGAGGGAGAGAGACCACGTGCAGAAGAAGCCTGCATCAGTGTGCAATAATGGGAGGACACACAACAAATCTGAAGAACAGTGGTCCATTTTTTATGGAAAGTCAATGTATAAAATGAAGAAATTCAGAAAAAGCCTGGAGCCAGAATTCAGAAAGCCTTAAATGCCAAGCTAATAAGAGCCCATAGGGAACTTAAGGTTTTTGAGCAGTAGGGTGGGAAGTCAGACTTAAGCCTAGGAAGATTATGGCAACTATGTGAAGAATGGATTAGAAAAGAGAGAAAAAGGAGTGGCTACACACAGGGCTGGGGAAACTGCAGCCATGAGGTCACATGTGCACACTCCAGGTGCAACCTTTTGACCGAATTGAAACTTCAGAACAAATCCCTTGATGCCACATGTGCCTTCTAGGTCCTCAGGTGCAGCCTTTTGACTGACTCCAAGTTTTACAGAACAAGTCCTTTTAGTAAGGGGATTTGTTCTGTGATATTTGGATTCAGTCAAAGAGCCACCCTTGAGGGCCTAGAGGTCACATGTGGCCTCAAGGCTGCAGGTTCCCTACCCCTGGTAGATACTCAGTTATTCCTATGCTAAGGATAACAGCCACAAAACTATGTCCATAGTATGGAATCATAGGAGGAAATAAAACAATCATTGGAAACCACTATTCCTCACATCAGTCCTCTTGCTCAACGTGGTCTAGCAAGAAAGTTCTTCTGTATCCAGGTTCCCACCTGCAAACCAGTCACTTAGAGATGTTGGCTGTCACTGTGCCCCAGAAGCCATATAGCTCTTCATCTCTGCCAGCTCAGGTGTTTGGAGCCAGCAGCCCGCCCAGAAGTCAATTCATGCGTATGACCCTCAGTACCAGAGCAACTTAGGACTTCCTGGACACTAACTAAATTGTATCCTCTCTTTCCATGAGGTTTTTCCCTTTAAGTTCTCTCTCCTTTCCCCCTTGTAGGATTTCTGCTGTGAGCCCTGACCCTGTGTACCAGTCTCCTAGGATCCTACCGATCAAATAGCCTTTCATCTGCTGCAAAGTACGCTAGAAACTCCTCCTCTCCACCCATCGCCCACTGCATCATTACTATTAGAGAATTTGCTTCCATGCTTCTCATCTCCATTCTTATTTTTTACCTTTGAGTGGGTCAGGTGGTTACTGTGTCAGGCCCATCTTAGGTAATCGATGTTCCACTTCTGGGTCCATATATCCTGAGTCTTAAACCTCCTATGTTCCAAGCTTTTTTTGAACCTCTCAGAACAGGAATGTCTATGCCTAGACTGACTAAATGCTATTAAAATAAATTTCTGGGTTCAGATCCTACCTCTTTCACTTATTACCTTTGTGACTTCGGGCAAATCACTTTACCTCTTTGGGCTTCAGTTTCCTCCATCTATAGCATGAGAGATTTGGACTAGAGGGACTGTAAGGCCCCTTCTGTCCCTAAATATATGATCCTATGATCCATTTACAGCAAAATTCTTGCATTAGTATTGTGATACTAGACTGCCAGACTAGAGAGATTATTAACAAGGTATAATCCTATGTTAGAGCTAGAAAAGCCTATAAAAATCACATAGTCCAGATTATTCACTTGTGTCATCTTACAGATGAGGCAAATATCTCCTGATTCTACTCATGTTGAGCAATATCTGATGTAACTAAATTCAGGGCAGCTAAAGGCACAGTGGATAGAGGGCTGGCCCTGGAGTCAGGAAGACCTGTGTTTATACACCATCCATACATGGAACCATCAGTTACAACAAATGGAGAAGTTTTGAATGCTGTGGATAAGTTCACTTACCTTGGTAGTGTGCTTTCCAGGGATGTACACAATGAAGCTGATCCACACATTGCCAGAGCTAACTGTTTGGGAGGCTCCAAAGAAAGGTTTGGGCAAGAAGACTACCAAAACTGAAGGTCTGCATAGCCATTGTGCTGACCTCATTGTTATATGCTTGTGAAACATGGACAGTCTACAAGGGCCATGCCAGGAAACTGAATCACTTCCATTTGAACTGTCTTGGGAAGATTCTGAGGATCACCTGGCAGGATAAGTTACCAGACACTGAAGTCCTTGCTTGAGCTGAACTGCCAAGTATTCAAACTATGCTTCAGAGAGTGCAATTCTGATGGGCTGGCCACGTTGTTTGAATGCAAAATGTAAGCTTGCCAAAAAGACTACTTTATGGAAAAATTGCATGGGGCAGGTGATCACATGGTGGCCAGAAGAAGTGATACAAGGATACTCTCAAGAACTTTGGACTTGACAATGCAACATGGGAGACACAGGACTGCTCAGCATGGCGTGCCCACACAAGAAAAGGTGCTGTGCTCTTTGAGCAAAGTAGAATTGAGATAGCACAAAGTAAATGCAGGATGCAGGATTCCAAAGTGACTTAGAATTCACTGTAATGGTCATTGATAGACATATGTATCAGTATATATCATATCTAGACATGTAGTGCCTTTATTCTAGAATGCATTAACCTATATGACTGGATCATGAGAGGGTCTTAAGAAGCGTCCTGGTCTAGGCCTCTTCCTCCAAGCAGGTCTGTATCCAAATAAGTCATTATAATAAACTCTGGTCCACGTTCTCAAGTCCTAAAAGAACTCATAGTCGATCAATAAGGATTAGACATAGGCGCTAAGATTCAGTGTAAAAGATACAACTGTCTCTTCTCTTCATATTTTTGGTTGGCTTACATAGCAGCCTCTTGGTGGGAGAATGGAGTATTTCCCTGGAGCAGATGGCTGTGTTCTCTTTGTCAAATGGTACGGGATCCAGTGGATGTAGGCCAGAAAGGGGGTGGCAATAGCATACACAGACAAAGCTCACACAAATCGATCAGACCACTTAAAAATTCTGCAAGTCTAGGAAATTTTTAAAATCACAGTATGTATAAGTCTGAAGCATGTAAGTCTGAATCTAGGTATTATCATATTAACTTTACAGAAGTGGAGAGTAAGACCCAAAGTCACTAAAGACCTATATTTTGTAAGGTACTTGAAATTAGGGACCGTGTGTGTGTATGTATATGTATATATGTATGTATATGTACATATATGTATATATGTGTGTATGTGTACATATATATGCGCACACATACAAATATGTACATATGGTATATGTGCACATATTATATAATATATACTATATGTGGGATATAGTATATGCACTATAGGATGGATATGTACATATCATAAGTATAATGTAATATATTATGCACATAATATAGTGCTTATATTATATAAGTGGAATATACATGTGGGATATAGTGTATACTTTATATGTTGAATATGGTGTGTATTATATATGTAGAATATCATGTGTCCCATATGTGAAATGTGGCGCACATGCTATATGTGGGATGTAGAATATGCTATATGTGAAATATAGCATATATAATACTGTACATGGATTATAGTATATATGCAAATATATTATCTGAGTGTGTATGTGTGTATCTCTTCTCCTCCCTTTCTTGCAGAAAGTACCCAGCACAATGTTGTGCACATGGTAGACACTCGATGTGTTGAATGAAAGAAAGAGACCATGTCTCCTGATTCAATCTGGTACTCATTCCATTAAACAAACATGAACTTCCTACTCTTTTTAACTCTTCCTATTTCTTTAAACTTTATTTTCTTATTATTGTTGTATGTTCCCAATGGCCTGGACCATTATAAGGTGGTTGTACCCCATTAGTTTTCTTTTTTTCCCCCACACCAAAGCATTTTAAAAAGAATCTAGTAGTCCAGATACATTCTCCTTAGGATTCAAATCATCTTTGTAATTATCGAAAGAGTGCTTTGAAGAAGTATTTCTCAGTCTTCCAAACAAAACACAGTAAGTCAGTTTATTCCCCACCCACTCCACCCTTGGTCAGTGTTAGATTCAACAGAAAAGTATTTTCAAATGCAAATGTTTCTATAAACGCCTACTTTTTTGAGGATGGCATCAAGTTTGAAGAAAATCCCTTTTTTCTTTGTGAATTCTATACTTTGCACCTAGCAAAGTATTATTCTAGTCAAGTGGGCTTAAACTGAAGTCTGTTTTATTTGGAAATAAATCTTTTTTATATCTGTGGTAGACTTTTACCCATAAAAAATGGTTACAGTGGACCTAGCCATACCAGAATTCAAATTGTATTACAAAGCAGCAATCATGAAAACCACTTGATACTGGCTAAGAAATAGACGATTATACCCGTGGAATAGGTTAGGTACTCAAAACACAGTAGTCAATGACTATAGCAGTCTACTGTTTGATAAACCCAAGGACCTCTGGGAAAAGAACTCACTATTTGACAAAAACTGCTGGGAAAATGATAATAGTGTGGTGGAAACTGGGCATAGACCAATGCCTGATACCGTACACAAGAATAAAGTCCAAGTGGGTACATCATCGAGGTATAAAGGTTGATACTATAAACAAATTAGAGGAGCAAGGGATAGCATATTTGTCTGATTTATGGAAAATGGAGAAATTTATGATCAAAAAAGAGACAGAAAACATTATGAAGGACAAAATGGATAATTTTGATTATATTAAATTGAAAAGTTTTTGCACAAATAAACTCAATGCAACCAAGTTTAGGAGGGAATCAGAAAACTGGGAAAGAATTTTTGCAACTAGTATATGTGATAAAGGCCTCACTTCTAAAATACATAGAGAACTGAGTCAAATGTAAAGAATACAAGTCATTCCCCAGTTGATAAATGGTCAAAGGATATGAACAGGCAGTTTTCAGAGGAAGAAATTAAAACTATCTATAGTCATATAAAAAAATGCTCTAAATCACTATTGATTAGAGAGATGCAAATCAAAACATCTCTGAGGTACCACATCACACCTATCAGATTGGCTAACATAAGATGATAAATGTTGGAGAAGATGTGAGAGAATTGGAACACTAATTCATTGTTGGTGGAGATAGCTGATCCAACCATTCTGAAGAGTAATTTGGAACTATGCCCAAAGGACTACAAAAATGTGCATACCCTTTGACCCAGAAATATCACTTTTAGGACTGGATCACAAAGAGACCATAAAAATGAGAAAGGGTCCCACATGTATAAAAATATTTATAGCAGCTCTCTTTGTGGTGGCCAAAAACTGGAAATCAAGGGGATGCCCATTGATTGGGGAATGGCTGAACAAGTTGTGGTAGATGAATGTTATGGAATACTATTGTGCTATAAGAAATGATGAACAGGAAGACTTCAGAAAAACCTAGAAAAATGTATATGAACTGATGCTGAGTGAAATGAGCAAAACCAGGAGAACATTATGCACATTAACAGCCACAATATGAGAGGCCTTCTGATAGATTTAGCCCTTCACAGGGGCAGCTGTGTAGTGCAGTGGATAGAGCACCAGTGCAGAAGTCAGGAGGACCTGAGTTCAAATCTCATCTCAGACACTTGACACTCACTTAGCTGTGTGACCTTGGACAAGTCACTTTACCCCAATTGCCTCATCCTGGGCCATCTCCAGTCATCCTGATGAATATCTGGTCACTGGATTCAGATGGCTCTGGAGGAGAAGTAAGACAATGTGACCTGCAAAGTCCTCCCTCACTCAAAACAAAGTCAAGTGCAAGTCATGTCATTACTTCTCTGATGGCATGGTCTTCTTCGGCAATGAAGGATGAAAATACACACAGCCCTTCACAGCAATGCAAGAATCTAAAATATTCCCAGAGGACTCGAGGCAAAATGCCATCCACATCCAGAGAAAGAACTATGGAATCAGAATGCAGAATGAAGCAGATTATTTTCTCTTGTGTTACATTTTGTTTTGTTTTGGTTTTCTCATGGTTTCTCCCATTCGTTTTAATTCTTCTATGCAATATGACTAATGTGAAAATGTGTTTAATAAGAATGTATGTGTAGAACCCACATAAGATTGCATGCCGTCTCAGGAAAGGAGTGGAGAGGGAGGGGGCGAACATTTAAGACTTACGGAAGTGATTGTTGAAAACTAAAAACAAATTAATTAAATTTTTCAATGGATGCAATATATAAAAAATGATACTTTTTATCATACTGTTAAGGAAATGCTTATTGTATTCCATTAATTACAAATAAGTAAATAAATGTGGAAAAGTCAATATTGTATTAGAAATCTCTCTAAACTGTCATGAGTTTGTTAGGCCCTACCCATGGGGGAACAATTAGAGGACCCAAGGTTCATGCTGTACTTTCAGGTTAGTTCCAATAAAGGGCGCTGGGCCATTTAAAGTGGCCACAGGCATTCAGATGCTGGATTCCAGACTGGTTCTGGAACTTTTGAGGCTAGGAATCCAAAATGTGACAAGTCCCTGGGAAACTAGTGTAGACCAAATCTCCCTTAGTAGGTCTGTCCTGATCCCAAAACAGCTCCTGGTCCAGATAACTTTCTCACATCTGTGCTGGGACTCCTTTGTGTCAGGTTCTTGTGTTGTAGTTATCCAATTAATCAAGAAGTATTTATTAAATTCCTAGTTTATGCCAAGCATTGTGGCAAGTGCCGGGGATAGAAATACCAAAGACAGCCCATGCCCTCAAGGAGCCTACATTCTACTAGAATGTTGGTGGCCATGGGAAGGGATACAAGACATGCTCTTTCCTTTGTGAGATCACCAAGCGAGGGAATGTAGACAGAGAAGGGAAGAGAACCCAAGCCAGAGCCTTGGGGGACTCTCACACTCAGGGGACAGGACGTAGATGATGATCCAGCAAAGAAGACTGAGAAGGAGCCATCAGACAGGTAGGAGGAGAACCAGAAAGAGAAGGGTCACAGAAGTCATGAGAAGAGAAAAATCTAGAATGGGGGGATGGGGTTGTCAACAAGTACATCAGAGGGATCAAGGAGGATGAAGACAGAGTAAAGATCACAGGAGTTAGTAGTGAAGAATTTATTAGTTTCCTTTGAGAGAATAGGTTTAGTTAAGTAATAGGATTTAAGGCCAGATTACAAGGGAGGGGGGAAATGGAGGCAAAGAGAGTAGACAGATCTTTCTAGGATCTTAGCAATGAAAGGAATCTAGGGGTGATAAGTGCAGTAAATGTGGTTTGGAAGTGGAAGGTTTGGGGTTTTGTTTTTAGGATGGGGAGACCTAGACATGCAAGTAGGTGGAGGAAATGAGGCAACAGATAGGGAGAGATTGAAGACGGGAGTGAGAAAGAGGGGATGGTTAAGATGAACTTCTGGAGGATCAAGACAAGGACCGGAAATCAGAGTATGAGTGGAGGAGATGGCAGGCAGGAGTGTCTTTCTCAGAGATTAAAAAAGAGGAGAGGATAGAGGAGAAGATGAATCAGGGTTTTGAGAATAGGAGCACAGGACAGATATCTTCTATTTTCTCAGTAAAAGAGGAGGTGAGGTCACCTGCTGGGAGAGAGGGTAAGAGAGCAGAAAGCAATATTGGACCAGCTGCTGTGGAAAACATGATGAAGAGCCAAACAGGGAATTATAAAAATTATGAGGAACAAACTGAAGTTAGATAAAAACAAATTTGTAGTATACCCAGGGGTTCATAAGAACAGAAACAGAGAAGGCAGATGGCAGGGGTGACCTACGGATTGGATTGGATTGGAAGGATGAGAATAGCAGTAGCTAAGTGGTCAAGGGTAGAGGATGGCGCAGAGTTGTATAATTAGAACCCTGACTTTTCATTCTACCCCAAAGTGAGAATGGAACCCTCCCTTGCTCTGCAACCAATAGAAAAATCCAAGGGCCAGTTTGAGCCCTCCAAATCCCCCTCATAGTTTTGTTTTCTACCTCTCACCCTCACCCCCAAAATATTAATTTTCTCTCTAAGCAAAAATCCCATCTTCTGCCAATATCCTAGTTTAATATTTTTAGCTTGAAATTCTTCGGTACTATGGTGATAGGTGCCTTAGAAACTACCTCAGTGGATAATATCACAGGCATTTATTCTCCTACTCATAATCAGATCCTCCCCCACCAGCAAATAGTAATTTGGTGCCAGCAAACACTATCTGAAAAGCAAAAAAACCAAGATTGTGGATTAACAGAATTCTGTGTAGGAGGCTAAAACAAAGACTTTTGATCAAGGAATAATTGGTTCACTTGGAAAAAGTTCACACTTTCATAAACATGGAGCAGGTTGTAATATTCAGATGAATTGTGTAGGTTCTTATAAACTGATTCTTGAAAAAAGAAGTATTTTTTTCTTTAACTTTTCTAACTTGACTTTTTAAATATTGACTGTGGTCTCTGGGAAGTAATAACAATGTACAAAGTTGTATCTCAGCTACAAGAATGAATTTGAAGGTGTGCTATCTAAGGTAATATTATTTTTAAAAGTAGCTTGGGGCTTTGTTACATGCTCCAAAGTGAGGCAGACAAGTGCTTCTCTTTGTTGATTTAGCCGTTGTTCACATGTTTTCCGTCCCATTAGAATGGGAGCTTCTTGTGAGCAGTGACTGTTTTTGTTTTTCTTTATATCCTCAGTGTTAAGCACATAGTAGGTGCTTAAATAGTGTTTATTGACTGACTGATTTATGGGACAGTAGAACTAAAACTCAGTTTATTCATTTACAAAATAACCAGGTTGGATTGGATGACTCTGGCATCCCTCCTAGCTCTAAGTGTATGAATGTCTCCTGCTTAGAAGTTCTATGATTTTAACTGAAGAGTAATGAGATCGTTTGATAGTTTGTTTCAATTCATTTGGTTAAAAGTTGAGCATGCAGAGTCAGAGAGGAAATTGATTCAAAACTATAAGGACTGGAATGGGATTTAGTTACTTACTGTCGTATGGACAGGGTTAGGGAACAAGGCTACAGGTTCCCTAACTCTGGATATGATGATATAGATAAAGAGCAACTTTAGTATGAGTTAAATAAATTAGTCTATTTCTCTGACACTTCAAAAGATCTGTAAGTTATCAGTGTTGGTACTCCCTTCATTAATGCAGAGTTTGATTCTTCAGTAAATGATCTACATTAGTTTTTGTGGCCAAAAATTCACTATTGAGGGAACCACATTATGGTAATGTACTTCTCCACAACTGGCTAGGCTGGTCTTTGGACAATAGACATAGAGTCTGTCACCAGGCCCATAATCAAAGCCTTTCTAGCTTGGGAGCCACACTGTTGGCACAGCCTTTAAGAACCCAGATTTTCCTTTGTGAAGAAGAGGAATTTACTGGAGGATTACAGACTACTATTAACAGAAAACAAGGGTTGATTAATCACCCTTTCCCTGCGACAAGCAACATAAAAGTGAGGACTGAGGTAGGCATATTGGGGTTTGCAAACAAATCATCATCCTTTGAAATTTGACTTAGACCAGTATTTCAACTGATCCCTGTTGATTACTAGACCACTGAATATTTGATGCAATTCAACTTAAAATAATCTGATTCTCTTTAATTTTCTTTTTTCACTGAACTGAAGCAATAAAAGGGACTTTAGAGATTCTTGTGTCTCTCCCCACCCCACTCCCCGCCTTTTTTCTAAGTCCTGCTTTCTAACTTTCAGTCATTTGTACTTTCTCAGGTTTCATACTAAATAAAAGAGTCTATTTTTACTGAAAGTTTTTATAGGGCACCATCACCAGGCACCTAAGCTAATCTATCTTCCAGCACTGACGTAATTGTCCTAGAATTCTATTACTACAATTACCTTAATAATATGTTTTGGTTCTGAATTGTATTGAACGCATTAGGTTCATGGTTTTAAAAATATGCCTGATGTGATATCCTTACAAACTGGCAGAAAAAATGATGTAGTTTGGTGGACAGAGTATTGAACTTGGAGTCAAAGAGACCTGAGTTCAAATCCCCCAACCCTTATTAGTTATATGACCAGTTTCCAACAACTCTCTAAGATTTATTTACTAACTTACAGATGGATCGAAATTTATAAGCAGTACATAAGTGGTGATTAATAATATGATTCCACAGTATTAAATATCAATCCAGTATGTTACCACTGAACACATATTCCATCATATAACTATGTGGGTGGTTGAAAGCATACATGCAGCACACATATCTATAACTTTAAGGGCAAGTTATAACCCACCTCTAACCCACTGTGTGAACTTGGGCAAGCAATTTAACTTCCCAGTGGCCCAGACAATTCTCTAAGATTAAAGTTGCAGAATAAATGTCCATCTGCATGGACTGAAGGAATCCCTCCATCCAAAATCCCTATATCAGTGAAATGACAGGCCCAGTTGCTCCCCCCCAAACCTACCACATATTTCATATGGTTGTTGTGAGGGTCAAAGGAGATAATGCGTATGTTAAGTGCTTTGCAAAATTTAAAGTACCATATAAATGACATCATTATTATTAATGAATGCATACTCAATTTGAATGAACTTCCACAGCACTGACTGTCTATAGCACTTTTATGGGCAGCTAAGTAATTTCATATTGTTTTCCACGTTATTTTATTATTTCCTGGATTTTTGTTTCTGTGTCCCAGCTCTCCTGTACTGCCTAATATTTCTTGTATATCTATCGTCTCTCTCCCTTCCCAAACAAGGATTAGGAGAGGACTAAACACCTCATAAGTACTTAACAAACATTTGTTGGATTTAATTTTAAAACTGAGAAAAACATGCCTGACTTTAGTTTAAAGATAAGGAAATTTCCTTTACGGAATTTGAAGCCTGCCAAGTAAAGGAGGTCATGCTCCCCTGTGAGTTTTGGAAAAAACAGATCACTTCAGCAGTTGTCACTGTGAAAAAATGCATGGCTGTAGCAGATGAAAAGTTCACAGGGCTCCAATACTCATATTCAAACAAAGCAAAGGAATATCAATCGGATATGTCATTGTTGTACAGCTTATTCAATAAAAAGCTTAACCTGCTATAAAAATATGTTGAAATGGTGGTAAGGGTGGTAGAGGTGTCATTGGACTTCATGTAGATGGTGAATAAGAAGAAACTTTAAAGTTCCCCCCAAAAAAACCCCAGATTATTTCTTATACAATGATCCCTTTCTTAGTTAAAGTGGTTTTAAAGAATAAAGAGTAAGGAAAAGAGCTGAAATTTTACACAATTGGGTTTATCTGGATTTATACATAACACTCAGTAATCTGCCAAGGACAGGATATAATATACTCAAACTCTCTATAATTTCTATTGTCATTTTTTATATCATCTTTATCTCCATATATGTCCTCCCCTTCTCTAGCCATTAAACTATCCCTTGTACAGAATAAAAAAGAGAAAGGATGTGGAAGGAACAATACAGTAACCTCTGCCCTTGTGTATGTCGGCCTAGTTTTTTCTTCAAAGATATTGAGGTCATCCTTGTGACTTGGTTGGCTCAGGGAGCCAACAGGTTCATGCTGCTGACATCACTTTCTGTTCACCTATGTTCCAAAATGAACACGAGAAGCTACTGGTCCACTTTCAGATACTTTACTGGTAGACAACAATGGACAACTCAAGCCAGGGAGCTTGACTCTTCTGAATCAGCTTGAGACAGAACTCAATACCTATCTTTGTCGAGTACATTTCTCCTGCTATGGCTAGTTAAATCTCCTTTAGTTAACTGTTTAATGACCTATAAGTATCTCATTTTATTCTAATATTGAACCTAAACTACCATGGGACTGGCCTGAGTCAGATCCAGACCAAAATGGCAGTGGGGGAAGCTCTGTGAAACTGACCAATACATCTAGAATTTGACAGTCTGTACAATGTCCAACACCTATCATTGCTTTTCTCTGTGAAGTAGGGAGAGACATCAATTTTCTCATCTCTTCTCCAGGACCAAGTTTGGTTGTTACAATTGAAAAAGGTTCAGTTTCGTTTCTGTGGTTGTTATCTGTTCTTTCCATTTATCTTGTTATAGTCTTTGTATATATTGTTTTCGTGATTCTATTAACTTCACTATGCATTTATTCACATAAATAAGTCTTCTTAAACTTCTCTGAAGTTTATATCCATTCTTCATATCCATTGTTTATTATAGCACAGTAATATTCCATTACATATTCATGCACCACAATTTGGTTAGGTATTTCCCTATCAATGGGCATCTTTGTTTCCACTTCTCTACCACAAAAAAGTAATGTTGTAATTTTGTGGGGCAAATGGGACTTTTTTGTCTTTGACACTCTTGGGAAATAATGCCCAGTGAGATTACTGAGTTAAAAGGTATGGCCTTTTTAAAAATCATTTTATGTGCATTACATACGCACATACATATATATAATTTATTTATAGTTTGCAACATTCACTTCCATAAGATTTTGAGTTTTGAATTTTTCCCTCATCCTCTCCTCCCTCCCCCGCAATATGTTGTGCCTTCTTCATATTAAACATCTTTTCACATTAGTCATGATCTAAAAAAGAATTAGAACTAATGGGAGGAACCATGAGAAAGAAGAAACAAAACAAAACAAAAGGAGAACAAATGGTATGCTTCCATCTACATTCAGACTTGAAAGTTCTTTCTCTGGATTGTGGATAGTATTTTCCATCACAAGTCTTTTGGAGTTGTCTTAGATCCTTACATTGCTGAGATGAGCTAAGTCTATCAAGATCAGTCATCACATAATGTGGCTGTTACTGTATATAATGTTCTCCTGGTTCTGCTCACTTCACTCAGCATTAGTTCATGTAAGTCTTTCCAGGTTTTTCTGAAGTCCACCTGCTCATCATTTCTTATAGCACAGTAGTATTCCATTACATTCATATGCCACAACTTGTTCAGCCATTCCTCTATTGATGGACATCCCCTCAATTTCCAATTTTGGGCCACCACCAAAAGAACTACTATGAATATTTTTGTACAAGTGGCTCCTTTTCCCATTTTTTAGTGATCTCTTTGGTATACAGATCCAGAAGTGGTATCAAATTTTATAGGACAATTTTATAGCCCTTTGGGCATAGTTCCAAATTGCTCTGCAGAATGGTTGTATCAGTTCACAACTCCACCAACAATGCATTAGTATTCCAATTTTCCCACATCTTTTCCAACATAAAATCACTTTTTAGAGCAGTTTCAACCTGACACATTTTTCATTTGACTGCTCCTGTGAAGTGTTGGAGACTGAATTAGGGATACTATTTTTTTTTATTGGCCCAATACTATTCCTTACAGTTGAAAACATTTGTTAAACAACAATTCTAATTTCTTTGTCTCATCAGAATAAATAAAAACAGAAACAATTCTGGATAGTTTGATTCAATGTTTATGGAGCGTTTCCTTGTTCCCTTTACTATAAATGAAAACCTGTCTTAGAGAATGACCTTGGACAAGGAAGGTCAATAAGCATAACCCTTGTGTCAGAGATCTGCTCCTGATAAGAAAGGCCAAAGCACACTTTGGGGGATTTCTTGTTTTGCTTGCTTATTCTTGCCATTCGTATCATCTGGGAACCCAACTGGGAATTGTCTAGCATGGGCATGTCACTTGTTACCAATTTCCCTTATAAACAATTGGTTCACAAAGCTCAAAGAATGAACAAATTCACTTAGAGGTTCATGAAAATGAATAGAGCCCATCTTAAGACTCATAAAGATTTTTTAAAATTGGCTTTTTACAGCACACAATGGATAGAACTGCATTGCAACCCTTCTGTATGTGACAACAGTAGCTGCTGCTTTTTGTAGATTCTTTTCTGGTTTAGTCACATGCTCAGTGCTACCACACTTAAAATGCTTCCTAGCATCTAGTTAATGCTACCCAAAGTTTTCTTCTATTCAGCCTGGTCATTATCTTTGCTTCTCCTGATAGGACTCTCCCAGTGTATGTACAATTAAACCAGCAATCAACAACTTTGTAAATCCAAGGGTAGAGTGTGCAAAGATGGCACTTAACCATAAATTGTAAAAATAGTATTTTCCTTCTCTTTTTCTCTCTTCCCAATGTATGTTATACATTTCTCTCACCATGACTTTTGCTCCTGGTTTTGTTCCCTTTCTTTGAATGCACTCCAGTTCACTTTCTCCTCCTTGAAAGTCCAGCTCAAATCCTTCCTTCTGCATGAAGATTTTCCTGACTGGTCCAGCCAGCAGTTTCTCTGGATTTCTATTGTTGCATACTGTCTGGATCACTGTATCTCCTATTTTATTCTATTACTTATAATCTCATCATGTGTCTAGCCTTCTCAGAGTTTTGTCTGGCAAGGGCTTCAAATATGACTTGGAGGAGACACTTATTATCCAAGAGAGGTATACCACAAGTGCTAGATTTTATGATCCAAATCCCATAATATGCTTTTTAAAAAAAGAAACAAACGTAACACAGGACTTGGAAACAGAAGACTAGTATTCTAATATTTTCAGTGTTAGTCTTGCCATGTGACAAATCATTTAACTTTTTTTCAACTTCTTTCATATGTAAAATGAACATGCAAATAATCATACCTAATTTATATCATAGGTTTATTTAAAGAGGCAAGTGCAAAAATGTATATAAAATGTTCTATAAGAGTTAAAATGCTTATATAAATGTCAGCAAATATTTGAGAACTATAGGCATAATTTTTTTTAATATCAGCTATTTTTAAAATTCTAATTTTATAGTCTTAGCACAGTGCCTGGCACATGGTACATGACTACAAGTGCTTGTTAAATTAAATTGAATTGAATGAGGTGGCTAGCAGCCGAAAGATTTGCCTGAGGTCACGCATCAAGCCAGAACCAAGCAGAATTTGGACTAGAACTCAGGCTGCCTATTTCTTAGTCTAGAGTACTTTCTCCTAAATCCACTGACTCCTTTTATAAGAAAGAGCTAAAATCTGGGGGTACAAAGGCAAAGTCACCCTCTACCCTCAATTGCAATCTGATGGGGAAAATGGCATGCAAACAACTATGAGACAACCAACAAGCTAAATACAGAATAAACTGAAGATGATCTCAGTTGGAAGGTACTGGCATTGAGGGGGATTGGGAAAGCTCCTTTCAGAAGGTACAACTTGAAGGAATCTGGGAAGCCAAGAGGCAGAGGTGAGAAAGGAGAGAATTCCAGGCATGGGAGACAGCCACTGGAAACAGATTTCACTATGAGATTGTAGATTTAGAGCCGGAAGGGATCTTAGGGGTTATTATAGGCACACATTTTTAGAAAGGATCCCTTTACTCCTTACTTATTATAAGGCAAACATATTTGCATCCCTCATCAGCATCAATCTACTTGAATTCTATTTTCCAAAATGGTTGGGGTAGAAAAAAAGGGCAAAAGGGAATAGAAGAGAGGAAAGAGGTGACAAGGACTGTTTTCTTGGTTCTGATACTTACTTGCTTTCCATTCTATTTTGCCTTTTCCCAAAGACCCACATTTAACACACTCAACAGTAAGAGTGGGTATTGTAATATAGATTCTATGTTTTAGGAGCCATAGAGGCTTTCACTATTACTGCTCTTCCATATCTGTTTCTGAAAAAAAAAAAGTCCTGTAGTTATTTTTATGCACAAATGTCATTACAAAGAGAAAATCTATTTCACAATGTTATTTCCATTTTCTAAAAGATGGGCCATAATAGACAGTCCTTTGTCAATCTGATTAGACAAGGAGCAGTCCAGTATAAGAGTTTTCTCCTTCACTACTTGTGACCAAAAGAATGGTCAACTGCAATATTTTTTTTATACTAGTGTATGCCCTGGGGAAGAGGAACTGTATAGATCTGTAAGATCTGGCTTAAGTGATTTGAAGTTCTTCCTTGGAGGAAAGATATGCTGTTTACTTAGGGGTCAAGTGGGAAAGTGAGATTGGAGATCCATAAACTTCTACTGGGGACTTTCCTCAGCAAATCCCACGCTTGATAATATGGCTTACACTGACAGCTTCTGGCTATTTGAATAAAGATGGGTGTGATGGAAAAACCATCTCCTATCCTCACCTAACCTGCTACTATAAAAATGTCTTGATCAAACATGGAATTTGGGGAAATATGTGCATGGATACAAATATGTGGATAGGAAACATATGAACCAGCCTGACCAGAAATATTAGAAATGGCTTCTGGAGTTCAGCTCTTGTCCTGTCTTCTTATCTCTTTTTCTTTCCAGCCAGTGACAGAATAAGTCATCTCTAGGCATTATTCTGACTCTTTCTTCTCTTCCAGTGGCCCTGAAGAATGCTACTTTCAAGGTTATCTTTCTGTCCCACACCTGCTGACCATGAAGAGGTAGCCTGGATCTCCTCTAATCTGAGCTAACCTAAATTGAGGAGTAACTTTGGAGTCTCTCCCTGTCTCCATTTCTATCTGTCTCTTTTTGTCTCTCTGCCTCTGTCTCTTTCCCTCTGTGTCTCTACTAGAAGCTGGAACTTTGTTGAACCAAGAAAATGTATTGCTTTACTGATAATTGTATGTTTTATATATTCAGGATCATTGTTAATGGTTTTAATTGTAGGAGGTAGGAATATTTTTTGATAGACTGGTGTGTTTATTGGTGAGTTAAGAACATCCTTATAAGCAAGCATTATATGCAATGGGGACAAGCTAGATGCATTTCCAATAAGATCAAGGTGAAACAAAGGATGTCCATTGTCACCACTGTTATTTAATATGGTATTAGAAATGCTCGCTGTAGCAATAAGAGAAGAAAAAGAAATTGAAGGAATTAGAATAGGCAAAGAAGAAACTAAGTTATCACTCTTTGCAGATGATAGGATGATACACTTAGAGAATCCCAGAGAAGCAAGTAAAAAACTACTTGAAATAATAAACAACTGTGGCAAAGCTGCAGGTTACAAAATAAATCCAGAGAAATCATCTGCATTTCTATATGTTACTAACAAAGTCCAATAGCAAGAGATAGAAAGCTAGGGTAGACACTATAAAATATCTGGGAGTCTACCTGCCAAAATAAACCCAGGGAATAGATGAACACAATTTCAAAACACTTTTCACACAAATAAAGTCAGATCTAAGTAAGTGGAAAAACATCAGTTCCTTGTGGGTAGGCTGAACTGATATAATAAAAATGACAATTCTACCTAAGTTAATTTACTTATTCAGTGCCATACCAATGAAACTACCAGATAATTATTTTCTAGAGCTACCAAAAATAATATCAAAATTCATCTGGAAGAGCAAAAGATCCAGAATATCAAGGGAACTAATGAAAAGAAATGCTAGGGAAGGTGGCCTAGCCCTACCAGATCTCAAATTGTGTTATAAAGCAGCAAGCATCAAAATCACTTTGGTACTGGCTAAGAAACAGAGGGGTAGACCAGTGGAATATGTTAGGTACTCAAGACATAGTAGGCAAGGAATAGAACACTCTACTGTTTGATAAACCCAAGGACCCCAGCTTCTGGGATAAGAACTCAATGTTTGACAGAAATTGCTGGAAAAACTGAATAACAGTATGGTGGAAACTGGACATAGACCAATGCCTGACACCATACATAAGAATAAAATCCAAATGGATATGTGATCTAGGTATAAAGATTGATATTATAAACAAATTAGGGGAGCAGGGAATAGTACATTTGTCAGATTTATGGAGAATGGAGAAATTTATGACCCAGCAAGAGATAGAGAACATTATGAAGTGCAAAATGGATAATTTTGATAACATTAAATTGAAAAGTTTTTGCACAACCAAACCCAATGCAACCAAGGTTAGGAGGGAAGCAGAAAACTGGGAAAGAATTTTTGCAACTAGTGAATAGGTAACTGCTAAGATTCTGGGGCATAAAAGTCTCCCCCAACTCCCAGACCAGTGTACATGCTTGATTGTGCCACCTTAGAGGAACTGAGATTTTACAGATTCCCAGAGTATATCCTGCTCTTGACAAAGGATCTAAAAGTCAACTAACTGGTTGGGAAAATGCTCAAAAAAGGGGAAAACAATAAGATCATAGAAGGTTACTTTCTTGGTGAACAGGTATCTTCTCCCATCCTTTCAGATGAGGAAGAACAATACTTACCATCAGGGAAAGACATAAAAGTCAAGGCTTCTGTATCCCAAACATCCAAAATATATATCCAATGGGCTCAGGCCATGGAAGAGCTCAAAAAGGATTTTGAAAATCAGGTTAGACAGGTGGAGGAAAAACTGGGAAGAGAAATGAGATGCAAGAAAAGCATGAAAAATGGGTCAATACCTTGCTAAAGGAGACCCAAAAAAATGCTGAAGAAAATAAAACCTTTAAAAATAGACTAACTCAATTGGCAAAAGAGTCCCAAAAAGCCAATGAGGAGAAGAATGCTTTCAAAAGCATTAGCCAAATGGAATTAGCCAAATGGAAAAGGAGGTGTCAAAAGCTCAGTGAAGAAAATAGTTCTTTAAAAATTAGAATGGAACAGATGGAGACTAATGACTTTCTGAGAAACCAAGAAATCACAAAACAAAACCAAAAGAATGAAAAAATGGAAGAGAATGTGAAATATCTCATTGGAAAAACAACTGACCTGGAAAATAGATCCAGGAGAGACAATTTAAAAATTATGGGACTACCTGAAAGTCATGATCAAAAAAAGAGCCTAGACATCATCTTTCATGAAATTATCAAGGAAAACTGCCCTGAGATTCTAGAACCAGAGGGCAAAATAAGTATTGAAGGAATCCATCGATCACCACCTGAAAGAGATCCAAAAAGAGAAACTCCTAGGAACATTGTGGCCAAATTCCAGAATTCCCAGGTCAAGTAGAAAATATTGCAAGCAGCTAGAAAGAAACAATTCAAGTATTGTGGAAATACAATCAGGATATCACAAGATCTAGCAGTTTCTACATTAAGGAATTGAAGGGTATGGAATATGATATTCCAGAAGTCAAAGGACCTAGGACTAAAACCAAGAATCACCTACCCAGCAAAACTGAGTATAATACTTCAGGGGAAAAAATGGTATTTCAATGAAATAGAGGACTTTCAAGCATTCTTGATGAAAAGACCAGAACTGAAAAGAAAATTTGACTTTCAAACACAAGAATCAAGAGAAGCATGAAAAGATAAACAGCAAAGAGAAATCATAAAGGACTTACTAAAGTTGAACTATTTACATTCCTACATGGAAAGACAATATTTGTAACTCTTGAAATTTTTTTCAGTATCTGGGTAGCTGGTGGGATTACACACATTCATACACACACACACACAAACACAGAGAGAGAGACAGAGACAGAGAGCACAGGGTGAATTGGATAGAATGGGATCATATCTTTAAAAAATGAAATTAAGGGATGAGAGAAAAATATATTGGGAGGAGAAAGGGAGAAATGGAATCGGGTAAATTATCTCTCACAAAAGAGGCAAGTAAAAGAGTTTTCAGTGGAGGGAAAAGAGGGGAGGTGAGAGAAAAAACATGAAGCTTACTCTTATCACATTTGACTAAAGGAAGGAATAAAATGCACACTCATTTTGGTATGAAAACCTATCTTACAATACAGGAAAGTGGGGGAGAAGGGGATAAGCAGGGTGGGGGGGTGATGGAAGGGAGGGCAGTGGGAGGAGGGAGCAATTAGAAGTCAACACTCTTGGCTAGGGACAGGATCAAAAGAGAGAATAGAAGCAATGGGGGGGGGGCAGGATAGGATGGAGGGAAATATAGTTAGTCTTAAACAACATGACTATTATGGAAGTTATTTGAAAACTACACAAATATGGCCTATATTGAATTGCTTGCCTTCCCAAAGGGAATGGGTGGGGAGGAAGGGATGAAGAGAAGTTGGAACTCAAAGTTTTAGGAACAACTGTTGAGTATTGTTCTTGCAACTAGGAGATAAGAAATATAGGTAATGGAGTATATAAAATTATCTTGCCCTACAGGACAAAAGAGAAGATGAGGATAAGGGAAGGGAGGGATGTTAGAAGGGAGGGCAGACTGGTGATAGGGGCAATTAGAATGCTCGGTGTATTGGGGTGAGGGGAGGGAAATGGGGAGAAAAATTTGGAACCCCAAATTTTGTGGAAATGAATGTTGAAAACTTAAATTTAAATTTAAAAAAATTTTTAAAAAAATAAATAAAAGAAACTTACTAGATCTGTGACCCTGAGCATCATTTAATCTCTATGTACCTCAGTTTCCTCATATGTAAAATGGGGGACATAATAACACCTACCCTGCAGGATTGCTATGAGGACCATATGAGTCAACCTATGTAAAGTGCTACATAGGTGCTAGCTCTTATTATTATTAATAATAATTGTGGTAATAGTACTCTAGGAAAATATATTTGTAGGGTAGAATATATGATCATAGATTTAGAAGGGAAAGTAAGGTGCGGATGCCAGAGTCAGACCATCCAGGTAAAAAGGTTCAGGGTCACATTTACTAAGGGGAAGAATTCTGAGTTCCACTTGACTAAGTTGCATTCAGCTGTAGGGATTTCTCATAGTAAGACAAGGAAACACAACAACCAGTCAATAAGAATTTATTAAGTATCTATGATGTGCTAAGCATATATAAGAAATACAAAGAAAAGCAAAATAGTCCCTGCCTTCAAGGAACTCACAGCTTAATGGGGGAGACAACATACAATTTTGTACAAATAAGCTACGTACAGGATTAAGAGGGAAAAAAATCCACAGAGGGAAGTTACTAGAACTAAGAGGGTTTGGGTAAGGCTTACTGTAGAAGATGGGATTTTGGATGAGACTTGAAAGAAGTCAGGAAATAGAGATAAGGAGGGAGAGTGTTACAGGCATGGGAGACAAACAGAGAAAATGTCTGGTTTAGAAAGGTAGAGTTTCCTGTTCCTGGAAGAGCAAGCAACTCAGTGCCACTGGATGGAAGGGTATGTGGTGGGGGAGGGGTCGGAAGAAGACCAGAAAGGTACAGGGGAGGTTCTAGGGTATGGAGGGCTTTGAATGCCAGACAGAGGATTTTATTTTTGATCCTAGAGGTGATAGGGAGCCACTGGAGTTTATTATTACAATGGAGCAAATTAGAAGGAAACCAAGAATTTCTTGGTCAACTCTGGAATAGGTGACTTCCTGGGTAACCAAAATCTGAGAGTCCAGTTGATAGAAACTCCCACGCTATTCACTATTCATAATGAAAGCATATGTTTGCAGTAAGGTTGACTGTGTAGGTTGGGGTAGTAAAAAGATGCTTAGCAGTTCTTTTGTTTGGTTGATTCACAACATTATACTGAGACCTCTTCACACCAATCTGCAATTAACCAAATCTCATTTTAGCCTTTTCTACCTCATAGGTTTGTAGATTATAGTTAGAAGGATCTCACAGGCAATCTACACCAATCTCTTCATTTTACATATTGGGGAATTGCAACTCTCCCCTCTGGAAACCCAGGCTGCAATCATAAAAATAAGGGGCAGATAATGAGTTGTTAAATTAATGAGTATCAAAATGTATCTAGCTCTGATATTCCTTTATAAAGTATAAAGGAGTTTTCCTTGATTGAATAGGAAAAGGAGTGTGGCCATCAAAAGATTGGCCACACTCTTGATGACCTTAAAAAAAAATCTGGGATTGACAGCTCTGGAGTCATTTTAGGCAGGAAGAACCTATCCCCTAAGAAGCCATCTTCTGGAGGTGGGGGAGAGGAAGAGGATTTTACAGGTACCCACTGGAGAGATTCTCCATTCAGAATTATCTTTATGGTATATGCTGGGGGTCATCTTCAGTCATCCTGATGAATATCTGGTCACTGGATTCAGATGGCTCTGGAGGAGAAGTGAGGCTAGCAACCTTGCACAGCCCTCCCTCACTCAAAACAAAATCAAGTGCAAGTCATATCATCATTTCTCTAATGCCAGTCTTCTTTGGCAATGAAGGAGGAACACAACAATATTGTGTATCCTAGTTTTGCAGGGACCAACTAGAGAAGGAAAATTAGTGTCCTTCCTTTGTTTCAGATTTAATAGGACAGTCAGATTTCTAGTGTGTTTCCTCTACATATCAATCCCGATATAATTTTTTTCAGCAAAGTGATTAGGTACTTAAGTACTATCTATTGTATTATTGTGCCTAGTATGAGTATAGAAGCTGATGTGAGTGGCACAGATATCACATCCTTAAAATTCTAGCACCCAGCATTTTGCCTGTCCTATACTGAGTCTGTTCATTCGTGTTAATTTCTTATCACTTTTGACCATTCCTGCATTGCTTGCCTTACTATGACATGAGCTTGTGTGGAGAGCCACATGAACTACAGAGTTCCATAGAATAAGGTTAGCCTAATGGTTCAGAGACCCAGAGTAATCAGTCTCATGCTCCTTACTGGGTACTGGGATACCCCATATTTCATCAGAGAATTTTTGAGTTTGTTTTCCTTTAAGAATAACCTGTTTGTTCCCAGTGAGAGGTGAATTTAAACCTCCATTTATATTGCCCTATGTGATGCAGATGATCCATCAAAAAAATTTTATTCCAGACCTCCAGTGGTAATTCTCTGTGTTGCAGAAATCCCAGGAGAAATCTTGGGTGTCCTGTGTGTTGCAAGGAATCAAAAGAATTTTCACCATCCCAGAAATGAATCTGTTTTATACCTGTGGAACTCATAGTAGGTGAGAGAGAGGGTAAGTTGACCCAGCCTGCCTTGGACTCAGTGTCTTGATGTTGTTATAGAAGTACAAAGACAAACAGGAATCTTTGAGAATTTTGTAAAATAATGTCTGTTTAATGGGGTATTGGATTTGGAATTAGGAAGACTTGAGTCAAATCTGGCCTCAGACACTAACTCTATGACCCTAGGCAAGTCACTTAATCTCTCCCTGCCTCAGCATCCTCATCTGTAAAATGGACATTATAATAGGTTTGTGAGGTTCACAAGGTTGTTGTAAGGATCAACTTTGTTGTAAGGATAAACTTTGAAAGTGCTATATAAATGTGTTTATTATTATACTTGGCAGTGAGTATAATCCCAGGCCCACCAGCTATTGTAGGCCTGTACACTTAGAGGAAAATATTCATTTTGGAATTGTTTAAGAACTGTTTCTTATGAACTTTATTGAGACTCTATAGTTCAAGGCATTACGCAAGTCACTTGAATATGATGTTTAAGTTTCCACATGTCAGCTATAAAGTTATTTAGAATTAGAACTGGAAAAATAGGCACCCTGGTTGATTTGTTGGGGAGAACAAATGTTTAACAGAGGGGAAAAGAGTAGGGTGTTGATTTCTGACCAAGTCCCTAGCTCAAGAACCCCAGGATATAATTACAGAAAGTAAAGGACAAATAATAATACCTTAAAGAGGTGAGAAGTTTTCTTTTATTGAATTGGAAGGAGAGTCTGGTCATCAGCTGGGGAAAGATTGGCCATATTTCTGATGGCTCTTTAAAATAGATAGATAGACAGACAGAAAGACAGAGAGAAAGAGAGAGAGAGAGAGAGAGAGAGAGAGAGACAAAAACTGAGTTCTCCATCTTCAGGTTCAGAACAGTCAGAAGGCAACAATTTAGGAAACTAGAGACCAACACAGCACCTAAAGGACTTCCAGAAGAGATTTCCAAAGAGATTTACGAAAGAATGATGATAGAGGCAACTGTCATGAAGAACAGATGCTGAGACTCTTGGAGTGAGGATGTATAAGGCAATCCAGGACAAGGCATTCCTGGAGTGATGCAACATCTCTAAAACCCACCACCAGTACTACAGATAACAAGTCAATAATTTTTTATCTTCAGACTTGCCTTTTACTGGGCATGGGGAGAATCTGTTTCTTAAAATGTGTTTACCCTTGTTTTGTTTTATACATTTTTTTTGTCTTTATAAATGGTGCCTATAGCTGGCATTTGCTAGTTTGGATGATCTTACAAGCAATTTGGTTAGGAAGAGGTCATTAAGGGAATTATCCCAGGAGAGGAAAGATTTAGAACAAAGATGTTTGACCGGAGTGTCTCTGACTGGGTGCTCAGATCTGGAATATACACATACATATGCATATGTACATATGTATATGTAAACATACATCTGTATATATGTGTATGCATATGGGGAGAGAGAGAGAGAGAGAGAGAGAGAGAGGGAGAGAGGAGAGAGAATATTAAAGGATATCTTCTTTACAACTTCCTAGAACAGAGATGGAATGTTTATGACAGAACAGGGAAACCCATCTAGGCAATTAGGAAGGTGGAGTCAGAGTTGCCAGAACAACTTTATTTACCACCCCACCCTGCCCCTGCTATATACAGATAAGGAATTTAAGCATCATGCTTGGGACTGGGTCTTTAACTTCAGAGTCAATGCTCTTTCCAACAGGTCATGTTGACTCCTACACCATGGAATCATAGGGTTGGAAGGAATCTTAAGAGATCATCTAGCCCAGTCCTTCACTCAAAGCAGTGACTCTTTCTACAAGGTTCTAGATAGACAGTTATTCCACTTAGAGATAGCTTGAATAATAGAAAATTAGAATATGAATTATTAGAAAGTTTCTCTTTTAAATGAACTCATTCTCTTATAAAATTTGGTTCAACTAAATTCAATTTATCTAACATTTATCTACCATGTGGAAGGTGTTCTTTGTACCTTACCCCATACTACAGACCAGAAGTGGACTTTTCTTAGGGGAAGGTTGAGCGATTTGTATGAAAATGGCAGAGGCAGTATTCAAAACCAGGTTCTTTGATTCCAAATCTTTCGTACTTTACACTGTAAATTATTTTACATCTATTTCTCTGTATGAGAGAAGTTGTTTTTTTCCTTCTAGTGGCATGGAAGCTCTTTGAGAACACAGGAGGTTTTGCTTTGATCTTTGTATCTTGTTTCACCGTAGTAACAGTGTTTCTTTATCTGGGGTCCACAGATAGAACAAAGGGCTCATAGGTTTCAGGGTATCCATAAACTTGGATGGGAAAAAAATTTAAATCTTTATTTTCACTTACTTCTAGTTGAAATATAGCATTTCCTTCAATTACGAATGTAGGCAACAAACATTTTTAGAAAGACTGAACAGGTTTTATTGCTATTTGTCCTTTGTTCTCAAAGAGGACCATGACATCTGCAAGATGATGTCATGACTTGCAAGTGAATTGGATTTAAATGAGGCAGGGCTGTGCAGTCACCAAGCCTCACTCTTTCTCCTGAGCGATCTGAGCCCCCAGGCAAGATAAAGATCAGGGTGTCTGGAGATGGCCCTGGATGCAATGGGAGACCTTGACCTTTTTTGCAAAGATGTATGTATTTATTTATTTAATTTTAGTTTTCAACATTAACTTTTATAAGATTATGAGTTCTAATTTTTCCCCTCCCTCTCCTTCCCTCTCTCCAAGACAGCATGCAATCTGATATAGGATATATATATATATATATATATGAAATAGTCATATAAAACATATTTCCACCTTAGTCATGTTGTGAAAGAATAAGAACAAAAGTGAAAAAACACAAAGGAAAAAAAAGAGAGAGAAAATAGTCATGTTTTGATCTGTATTCAAACTACATAGTTCTTTCTCTGGATGTAGAGGCATTTTCCATCATGAGTCTTGAAACTTAGATCATTGCATTGCTGAGAAGAACTAGGTCTCTCAAAGTTGGTCATCAAACAACTGTTACTATTACTGTGTGCAATGTTCTGATTCTGCTCAGCATCAGTTCGTTTAAGTCTTTCCAGATTTTTCTGGAATTCGCCTGCTCATCATTTCTTATAGCACAATAGTATTCCATTACATTCATATACCAAGACTTGTTCAGGCATTCCCCAATTGATGACCATCCCTTCAATTTCCAAAAAAAAAATATTTGTGTACATGTGGGTCCTTTTCCCATTTTTATGATCTCTTTGGAATACAGACCTAGCAGTAGTATTGCTGGATCAAAGGGTATGTACAGTTTTATTTGGGCATAGTTCCAAATTGTTCTCTAGAAGTGTTGGGTCAAGACTTTGGCCTTTTTAAGTTAAGATTTTTCCCAGCTCTCAGTCAGACTGAGATAAAGCCCATTCAGTAATTAAGACTAGGTAAGAAATGAGTAAAAAAATGGCCTCTTTTAACCTAGTAAAAAAAAAATCAATTTGGGAGGGAAATACCCTTAGAGTTTTTGATCCAAATAGAAACAACTGCTATTTACCAAGTAGAAGAATGACAATGCATGCAAAAGCTATAGGTAACCAACATTATTTTTAGAAGGATTCCATTCCTTTTATCAGATTCCCAAAGGAGTTGAGTGGAATACGAGTTCCTTGAGGGTAAGACCTGTTTTTGTCTTTTTTTCTTCTTTTAAACCTCAGCATCTGGCACAATGCTAGTATGTGTTTAATGAGTGTTTGTTAAGACTATAGTTCTACTGTATTTTACAAACTTTAAATCACTTTATAAATGGTAGCTACTGCTATTGTTGAATTGAACTGAATGAACTTGAATTGGAAAGAAACATTTATAGAATCAATCAATTAAGGACTTATTAAAGTACCTACTATGTGTCATGCACTGGCTAAGCACTAGGGATAAAAGTACAAGGAATGCAAAATACCTACTCACAAGGAACTTGTATTCTAATAGGGAAACAAGTACCTACTGTAAATTCATATACAAAGCATAAATATAAAGTTAATGAATACATACAAAGTAGTTAAAAACAAGATAGTTTGGGAGGAAGTGTAATAGTGATTGGGAGGGATTAGGAAAGGTTTCATACAGAATATGGTTCTTGAGCTGCATCTTTTTTTCATTTTTTTTCTCAATTTTTAACATTTGGTTTTTTTTAAATTTTGAGTTCACCAGATTCACATGGCCCACAGACCAGCTCTCTATCCACCATACAACACTGTCTCACTTGAAACCATATTCAGCAGAAAGACAAAAGAATCAGGCAAAGGAAAAAATGACAAGAAGAAAGATTTATAAGATAGAAAATCCAAGGACAGAAATTTGGATCAAATATGTCAAAATATCCATCCAGTGGAATGGAGACTTTCCATACTTCTCCCTGACATCTACAGTGGATTCTGTGGCAAACTTATGACAAGAGGTAGGTGAGGGAACCTCCAAAGAGATAAGATCATAGATCCACATGAATCCGAGGAAGAAGTAAAGAAAGGATTCGACAATTTAAAATTTTGAGTTCAAAATTCTCTCCCTACTTCCTTTCCTTCCTCTTTCCTCCAGAAGGCAAGAACTTTGGTATAGATTATATATGTGCAGTCATGCAATATTAGCCATATTATAAAAAAACAAACAAAAACCCAGAAAAATAAAGTTAAAAAAAGTATGCTTTGATCTGCATTCAGACTCCACCAATTCTTTCTCTGGAGTCCTTCAGAATTATCTTAGATCATTGTATTGTAGAGACCAGCTAAGTCATTCACACTTTATCATCGTACAATGTTGTTTTTACTATGTATCATCTTCTCCTGCTTTTGGTCATTTCACTTTGTATCAGTTCATCTAAGTCTTCCCAGGCTTTTGGTTTTTTTTTGAAACCATTCCTTTCTTCATTCTAGCTCTATAAAATAAATTGTTGGTAGGGCCAGGTGTATCATAAAATTGATTTGAGGTGGGATGTTTTGATGCTAGCATTGCATCTGGAGTCAGGAAGATCTGAGTTCAAATTTGACCTCTGACAATTGCTGTATCACCCTGGGCAAGTCACTAAGCCTGGTTTGCCTCAATTCCCTTATCTGCAAAATAGGAATAATGACAGCATCTACTTCTCAAGGTTGTTTTTAGGATCAAATGATATAATTGTAAAGTGCTTCATACAGTATCTAGCACCCCAGAAACACTATATAAATTCAGATATTATATTATTATTATTTCTATTATTATTACTTTACACCATTCAAACAGCAGCTCAAGGTTCATATCTTTTGGTCAGCCAAGAAGTCACGACACATCCTTCTAGAAGTGATCCTCTTCTCCTTCAAAAAGGGGATAGTTACAGGACACACCTCCCCTCGGACAGTCAACACCAAATGTAATAACTGTCTTGAGGTAGTTGATGAGTTTGGAAATTCCCATTTCTGAGGATCACCAGTAGCTGCTAGTTATGAAAAGAATTATAAGCAGAAGAGACAGGGACTCAAGGCTAATAACTCTTGCTGCCATGTACCAGGAGCCACCATAACTACTGAACAGGGTCAAGGGAAGAGAAAGTGTTCTCTCCCCCCCACCTCTCATTGCCCTTTGTGACAAGACATAAGGAGAGAGACAGACAGATAGAAGATACACACATACACACACTTTGGCCCCTCCTTTTAAACGTACTGAGTGGACAGCTTTTCCTAGATCACTTTTCATATCATCTTAAGCGCCTCCAGGTACCAGTCACGGGGACATGAGAGATGGGGACCAACCAAAAACCACTCTTAATATTCATCCTTTAGTAAGGTAGCAGAGTATGTGTCCCTTTGGAATGGGTCAGAGAATAGGCTCATCAGTAGTCATACTCCTTGGGATATCACCCACTGCATTAACATTACCCCTCTGTAGGTAAGGAAATCAAAGTTGAGAGGCTAAGTGACTTGACCAAGGTCACATGGCCAGGAAGTAATGGAATGGAGTGTGTAACTTTTTAAGTTCTGTGTTCTTTCTACCAAATCATACAATCTCACTAAAGTATATACATCTTTGCTGAACTGCTTTATTGTTCTCTTTCATCTTTTTTGTTTGTTGTTACAATAAATGACTAGGTAGAAATATATTTGGAAATAAAAGTAATGTAGAGAAATTCTATGAAGGGAAGTCTAGTGAAGCCATTTTGTTTCCTCCAATCAGTGACCCAAATGATATCAAAATTTGTCAAAGAAATTACTAACACATTGTTTAAATCAGCATTTTATTAAGAATATTCAATGAAGCAAGGTATTAAAATGTATGAATACTATATTAATATGAATCCACATTAATTTGACTGCGAAATAGAAAGTGAGAACCTTTAAAGTTCTCATTTATTGTATTTCTTGTTCAAAAAGGATTTGTTGTGTTTAAATCAACAAAAGTATTAAGATAAAGGTTTTGTTCAGGAAACAAATCATATATTAGTATATATATATTTGTACATACTTACATAGACATATGTATACATATATAATTATATATGCATATAGTATATCTCAGATTTTTATAGATTCAGGATGGAATACCTTTATATGATAAATTTACTAAAAATGTTTCTCTAATTATTTTTTCTTTTAAATTTAGAACTGCTGCTTTTTGTTCCCTACAGTCCTTTAATTTTATATAATTAAAACCATCCATTTTATCTCAGTGCTTTCTTCTATTTGTTTGATAAATATGTCCCTCCTCTCCACAATTATAATAAACATATTATTTATTTTCCTCACAATTTGAAAATATTAGATTGTTGATCTAGTATAAAGGATGACACTAAATCATATTTTGTTTGTTTGCCACATGACTATATAGTTTTATCAACTGTTTTCCCCAGTGTTTGATTGAGGATTTATCAAAACTTATTTATTTTTTTACTAACACCAATGTCTATCTGTGTTTTCTGTTCTGTGCCGCTGATCTATTTCTTTATTCCTTTTCCTATACCAGACTTTGGGTATATTTAGTATCTTAGTATTACTTCTATCCCTTCTCCACTTTTATTTTTCAAAGTTCTTGTCCATCTCTTTTTCCACATGAATTTTACTCTAATTTTAGCTAGTTCTATGAAATTATGATTAGTATTTTGATTGCCAACCATCCTTAAGGATCATTAATTGTAATACGAATGAGTCCAAGATTCCAGGAGATGACAGTTGTGTCCAACTGTTCACCAGCTGTCAGTCTGGCTGAATTAGTGGGGATCAGATTCTTCCACTGCAGTGGAGTAGGATAGGGGAGGATTTGGAAGGGAGAATCAGTGACCTGCCCACTAAATATCCTATCAGTCCTTTCTTTGTGGACATCTAGATTAAGTCTCAAGAAACAGCCTAAATTGACAACATTTTCAATGAAAAGACAGAGGCAATAGTGGGGTTTAATAAAAGTTGACTGTGTCAGGGGAAAGGGAGAGAATAAGGGTTTATTTTGTGTTGTTTAGTCATTCAATTGTGTTTTACTCTTCTCAGCCTCATGAATCAGAGCATTCTGCCACCTTCTATCCTCCACTATCTTTTGATTTCTGTTTAAGCTCATGTTTATTACTTCCTGACAACTCTTAGAAAGAAGGGCTGAACATTTTGATGGAGGGTGGGGCTGATAGAGTGAATATCAGCTTATTATTTTGTAAATGACAGCTGATACATCCCCTGTCACAGCTGCAGAGTTTTCTAAGTGGCTTTACTCCTTGCTTTTTGCCTTGGGGGTCTTAGGAGCCCTTGTTAGAACAAACAGCTGCTGGCCACTGAATGATTCTTTGCCAACTGCACAAACAGCCCTTAAAGGAGCCAATAAGGAAATGTTTTAAGAGTTAACACTTCTATCACCCACATTAATCCTACCCCTACTCGTAAGAGTTATTGAATTACACTTCCTGTAATATGAACCAAGATTATATTTCTAAAGTCCCTTTTAGGTCACCTCACTAAGAAAGCTATCGGATAAACACTTCCTATTTCCACCTTGTCTAAGCTTCATGTCCATTCACTTTCCAACTTTCTTCTTAGCAATAAGTCCCTAGGAGATGGAAAATAACATGTGATCATGTTGTATTAGAGAACCTCTAAGGTACCTTTCAGTAATAAAATGCTGTGATTCTCTGATAGATAAATGAACCATTCTCCATAAGTCCAGCATGATATAGGAGGAAAAGTCAGAAGACTGGGGTTCTTGGCTTGGTTCAGACACTGTTTAGCTATGGGACCATCTCCATGTTATTTTATGTCTTTTGGCTACACTTGTAAAATGCAGGATTTATCGTAGGTGATTTTTTAAGATCTCTTCTATCTCTGACATTCTATGATTCTACATTTCAGATACATTATATGTTAAAAGATTCACAAATGTAAGTTAGTAACCCAGACCAAGGGTGATTGCTGCTAACTTTGAGTGTATTGTATATGGTCTCAAGTCTTGGGTGCTTTTTCTGTCTTGTGAGATAGAAAGAAGTAAGTGGACAGGGAACAGCACAGAACAGAGAATCCTGGGGTCTTCCCGAGCTCCTGTGAATGGAGAGTTGAATTTGAGCAGTCTGATGTTGTGGGGACATGATCTGCTTAGGGGATTCCAACACTGAAGGGAATTCCAACACAAGGTAATTGGAGATTGCAAAGGCCAAGAACCAAGGAGACTGGCTCCATGAAGTTGGAGCTGGCAGCCCAGAGCTGGAGCCAAGACAAATGCAGTCTTTATGAGAGCTGTGGGGTATGGTGAGAGGACACAGGGGAACAATGGCCCTTTTGCTCATCCTATCTGCCCATATGCAGGAGGGATGATTTTCTTATGTCTCTGTAAGTTATCTGCATCAACAGTAAGGGTTGCATATGTCTATTGAGGAGAAAGGGAACTGAGAATGGTCCTCTTACTCAACTATCCCTCCTTGGCTATTTACATAATTTTTATGTGTTAATACTTTGCTGTTGGATTTTTCATGTTTGAAAAAGGAATAGGGTAGGCTGCCTCTTTGGGAATTCTCAAAACTGATTACATAAAATAGCCTAGAATGAACAGGGAAAAAGTAACAAAGAGTTACAGAAAACTTGGGGCAAGTCAGCCAACAAGAATTTACTAAGCCCATACTATATGTCAGGAACTACGCTAAACACTAGAAATATTGTTTAGCACAGTCCATTTCCTCAAAGAATTCACATCCTAAAGGGGGAGAGATGAAAATAAATAGGTACATACAAGATAAATACAGAAGAGATGGAACGTATTTGAAAAGGGGAAGGTACTAGTAGATAGGGGAAGAAAAAAAGCCTTGGAGTAACTGAATTTTGAAGGAAGCCAAGGAAAGGAGAAGTGAAGAATTCCTGTTGAAAGAAGAGAATTGGTAAAATTCAACATCCAATCATTTCTAGGTGATTTCAGATCATGAAATATTTTTCTTGTCTAGGAAGTAAATGAATTGATTATATATAATGAAATGTTGTTTGGTTTCACTTATGCTCTACTAGCTAATAATAATAAAGCAAATATAAGGGAAGCCTGGATGTCTATGACTAGATCTAATAGAATACTACACTTTTGTGGGGTCACCTTGGGTATGGGGGCTCATCCTGTTACCCGATGCTGTGCGGATTCAGGAATTAAATTTTATCACTTCTATTAGAGGTGATAAGGGCCTTCTCAAGTTAACAAGAGTCTGATAGGCAAATCAGAATAAAAATGTGTGACTTCGGGAGATGTAGCTGGCTCAGACATCAGAACTGGTCATCTGCTCAAAGTACCCCTTTCTAGGTAGGTTTATTGAGGAAATCAAGTTCTAGATCAGAAGATTGCTTAATATAGAATGAGAGCAAAGGGAGATGGATTTTCTGAAGGAATATTTCCATAAAGCTATGGTAGCCTGATGAATCGTCCCGCATTGTTGAGCAACTAGGGCTAGTTTTCTAGAAATCAGAGCACTTTTTCCCCTGACCAGTGCTAGAGAAACACTGAAAACTTCCTACTTTGTGATGCTCTTTTTCTTTCCAGAATCCAGAATGACCCTTCTGTTAACTATTGTCTTTATATTTTCCCTTCTGATTCATTGGAACACACTTTCATGAGATGTTACAATGTCCAAGCTTACAATTCATTTTATATTGATTACAACTTAGACTGGCTACTTCCTGATAACTTTCAGGAAGCCATCTTAACCTCATTAGTGGCATGGTCCCAAATCACATTACTGGCTGAGATTTTTGGGTAAGGTTCGTTTCCAGTAGGAATCTATTCCCATCTGTAGTTGATATATCTTTCCCTTGCCTGGGGATTCTTCTCTTTTCCTAAACTTTTCCTCCCATGCTTATCCTAGTTGTTTAGGTACATGTTAAAAAAATCTCAGCCAGCAGACTTTTTTCTACTGACTATACATACATTGACCATGTCTAGACTTTAGACACACTGTTGTTGCCTCCTTCAGCCAAACCACTCCCAACTAGCTCTGAGAACATTTGATATGAAAAGATGTCAGTCAATTGCTCAATGACTCCACTCACAATTTCTTGTGACTTCCCTGACCCCTCCCTGCCATATTCACTACTTTATATGAGCTGTTATCCCTTATTAGAATGTAAACTGCTTGAGTTACGGCTATATCTTCTTTTTTCTGTTATTATTTCCTAGATCTTAGAACAAGTGGTTGGCATGTAGTAAAAACTGAATTTTTTTTTTGAAAATTCATTCTTTTAATTGAACAATGTTCACATCTCATCTGAAATATGACTAGAGCAAGTGGTACCTTGAATTGGTAGTTGTGAATACAGAAGTTATGTACGAATGGGTATTTTCTAGAAGGGTGTGAGACCTGACCACAATTAGGGCATCTTGGGACTAGATCAAATTGAACTGTGTCCCTCCCTCGCCCCCTGTAGCATTAGCAGAATCTGTATTTGATGGAGGAGGAAAGGCAGTGTTGGTAGACTGGTGGTACATATATGCATCTCAGATCTTATCTAACTCCTACTGGCAACCTTTTTTCTCACTGGCAATTTTTCTGAGTCATTGCCCAGGGTAGGGAATGGGCAAAGTGTGGGCCCAAAGAAATCACTATGACTCACCAAGACCTAGTAACAATCTGGCTGGAAGTTAATGAAAATATCGTTTAAACAACAACCTTCCTACCCTCCTGCCTCAGCCCTGGGCTCAGTGCTGTTGAACATTTTCATTTAAGCCTTTAACCGTAAAATGGATGGTATGCTTATTAATTTTGCTGATATCACCAAGTTGTGAATAGGGTATCTAATCATTTCCTTAAATATTTCAGGGAAGATAGGGCCAGAATGCAAAATGAAACAGTCTCTAGTTCCTCATCTATAAAATGAAGGGATTAGTATTTACCTCTTGGGTCCCTTATTGCTCTTTTACGAACCGAATAATACAAATAATGATCTTATAAACAGAATATTACAAATATTAACAGCACTTTGCTTTTTGCTTTTTAACATTTTAATCTGTATAATCTTATTGAAGGAGAGCAGGATGGACTGCTTTAAAGAAACTGCCACCTCATTTTAATGACCCCCAAACTTTACCCTGAAAGAGGCCCATCTCTTTTTTTTTTTTAACATAGTGCAATCACTTAAAAAAAAACTTTCTTTTTTTCCTTCTTTCTCCACCCCACCTCCCATCCTAGAGATGGCTACCATTAGACACAAATATATGTACATGTACCTATATGGATCTATGTAAAACCGCTCTAAACGTCTACTTATCATTTCTTTCTCTGGATGTGGATAGCATCTTTCTTCATATGTCCTTTGAAGTTAATTTGGGTATTTGTAATAGTCAAAAAAACTTAGTCATTCAAAGTTGTTCTTAAAACAGTATTGTTATGACTGTCTATAATGTTCTCTTGGTTTTGCTCTTTTCACTTTTCATTATTTCATACAAATCTATCCATCTTTTTCTAAGATTATTGAGCTCATAATTTCTTATAGCAGTGGTATTCCATCACAATCATAGACCACAAGTCATCCAGCCATTCCCCAACTGACAGTATCCAGTTCTTTGCCACCACAATGAGAACTGCTATAAATATTTTAGAACTTTTAGGTTCTTTTCCATTTTCCCTAATCATCTTGAGAAACAAGAGAAACAGGTAGTGGTATTGCTGGGTTAAAGGGTATAGGCAGGTTAATAACTCTTTGGGCATAATTCCAGAATGCTCTCCAAAGTAGTTGGATCAATTCACAGTCCCACCAACAGTGAATTAGTGTCGCAGTTTTTCCACAACCCCTTCCAACATTTGTTGCTCTCTCCTTCAATCATTTTAGCCAATCTGATAGGTATGATATCTTAAGGTTGTTTTAATTGGCATTATCTCTAATCAATAATCATTTAGAGCATTTTTATATGACTATAAATTGTTTTGATTTCTTCATCAGAAAACTGCCTATTCATATCCTTTGACCATTTACCAAGTGGGGAATGACTCATATTCTTATGGATTTGACAAAGTTCTTTTTATATTTCAGGTAGGAGACCTTTATCTGAGAATCCATTTATAAAATTTTCCCCCAAAATTTCTGCTTTCCTTCTGATCTTGGTTACATTGGTTTCATTTGTCCAAAATCTTTTTAATTTAATATAGTCAAAATTGTCCATTTAAATAGCAATATTGTTCTGAAGGTGTAGAATGACTGCAAGACGTCTGAAAATTATCACCTGAAGGGCAATGGAAAGGTTCAGTCCTGGGCCCACTTGTCTTTACCCTCTTCACTAATTCACTTAGTGATTTCATCAACTCCCTTGGATTTAATTATTACCTCTATAATGATGGTTCACAAATCTACCTTTTTTTGTCCCAAATGCTCTCTGGAACACTAATCTCACATCTCCAACTGCCTTTCAGACATCTTGAAACGGATGGCTGGTAGACGTCTTAAACTCATTATGTGCAAAATGGAACCCATTTTCTTTCCCCCAGGTCCATTCCTACCTTCCCTATTACTGTAGAGGTCAACATTATTCTTCTAGTTCCTTGGGGCTTACTACCTAGGAGTTATCCTGGATCCTGACTGTCTCTCACCACCCCAAATCCCATATCAATGCTGTTGCTAAGGTCTGTCAATTTTACCTTTGTAACATCTTTCGAATACATCCTCCTCTTTCTGTTTTACGTTTTACATATACCTATATAGGTATAGGTACATACATATACACGTCTTTGTGTCTTATGGTAGCCGTCTCTAGGGTGGGAGGCAGGATGGAAAAAGAAGAAAAAAAGGAAATTATTTCCATCATTCTCAGACAGGCTCTCATCACCTCACACCTGGACTACTGTAACAGCCTATTGGTGGATCTGCCTCTAATTAATTTTTCATTCAGCCACTGAAGCGATTTTCCTAAATTGTCCCTCCCCAACTCCCTACACACACACTCAGTAAATTCAAGTAGCTCCCTATCATGCCTAGGACCAAATAAAAATACTCTGGCATTCAAAGGCCTTCATATTATAGCCCCCTCTAATCTTTCCAGTCTTCTTACGCCCTTCTCCCTGATACATACTTTCCAATCCAGTGACATTGGCTTTTTGACTGATTCATGAACAAGACACTTGATCTCTAGGCTCTGGGCATTTTCTTTGGCTGCTCCCTGCCCCCACCCCCCACCTGAAACAGTCTCCCTTCTCTGCTCCAACTAATGACTTCCCTGACTTCCTTTAAATCTCAGTTCAAGTCCCCCATTTTTTTACTGTCTTTCCCAAAGTGTGTATTCTAGGCCCTTCCCTCTCTTAAATATTTCCATTTTATCCTGTATATAGTTTGCTTTATATATATAATTTGCATATTATCTCTCCATTAAATTATAAGCTCCTTGAAGGAGGGACTGCCTTTTGCCTCTTTTTGTATCCCCAGTGCTTAGCACAATGCCTGGCATATAGTAGGTGCTTAATAAATGTTTATCGATTAATTTCTTTCAGTAATCTGTTTGTGGATTGCTTTATGCCTTTTTTGATGTAAGGTTGTATAATATTCCTATTTCCCATTTTACTAATTGATGTTTTATATTTTTGTAAATGTTTATTTTCATTAAATTCTAACTTTTATAGGCTTATACTTGCCTATGGTATTTTTAAATGTTTTTTCCTTTTTGTGTATTACAAATTCACTTTTTTCATTTTTTATTTTTTCTTTTCTGTACATTAGCTAACAATTTCTCAATCTTGGCTCATGAGTTCAATGATCATTCATATTTAATTTTATTAACTTCTTTTGTTATCAACGTTTTTTGCTTGTTTTTGGTTAATTTTAAAGTTTTTTAAATATCATAATTTATTACACATCCATCAATATACTAAGGATTTATGATTTTATCAATGTGGGAACTCCCTCTACCAACACAGAATGCAACTTGCCTCCTACTTATTAGATAAGTCTTAGGGAGTTTCCTGAGGTTGAGAGATTAAATGACTTGCCTATGGTCATACAGCTGGTATCATAAATTGAATTTGAACAGAGGTCTTCTAAATCCAGGTCCCCCTGTCCACTCTACAATGCTGCCTCTAACTCAATTCATTAATTTTCTCATCGCTAATATTTTTTATATAGGATCATTTAGTTTCATCGAATAATTTTTTTCATATTTTCTCATGTATCAACTAGAGAGACCATTTAGGAGGCAATAGTTTAGCCAAAAGGCATAAAAGGCTGATAAACTCTGGACTTGTTGAGTGGAGAAAGCGAATGAATGAAAGACGTGGAGATAGTCAGTGAGACTTGTCCCTTGATTTGATATTGGGGGTCAGAAAGAGTTAAGGACGACACTAAAATTGTAAACATTGACAGGAAATCTGACCTATACCCTATTACTTGTGTGGCTGGGGCCAAATCATTTCACCCTTCCAGGCCTTGGTTTCAAAATTTACTAAATGAAGGGGTTGGGTTATATTATATTTAAGGTTCCTCCTGGCATTAAATTTGCGATCCCATGATCCTAAAAGGATGGTGACGTACTCAACAGAAACAGGGAAGTCAAGGAGTGGCAGACTTAGGGAGAGACAGTCCCAGAGCCAAGACCCAGGGTCAGAATCTCTCCATAGCTCTGGTGTGGACTATTACGAAAGCCTCTTACTTTCTCTCCCTGCCTTTCAAGTCTCTCCCTTTCCTATCTGTCCTCCACCCAGCTGCCAAAGTGATTTTCCTAAAGTACAGGTCAGACTATGTCACTCTTAAGCTCCAGAGTTTCCCTGTTGCCTCTATGACCAAACAAAAACTTTTCGTCACTTAAAACCCTTCTCAATGTGGCTCCAGTCTGCCTTTTCTAACTTATTATACATTATTCCTCTTTGTGAACTTTTTGGTCCAGCCAGAATAACTTTCTATTTGCTTTTCATGTCTAGAATATCCTCCTTTTTGCCTGCCTCCTTCAAAACTCAACTCAAGCACCATTTTGAGATGAAACTTTTTTGATTACCCCAGCTGTTAATCTCAACTTTTATCCCACCAACCCTCCCCAATGACTTTGTATTTATCTCGCATATATTTTATGTCTACTTATATTTATGCAGTTTGTTTCTCTTTATAGAATATAAGTTCCTTCAGAGCAGAGGTTGGTTTTTTTTTTGTCTGAATTCTCTAATACCTAACACACTGGCTATCACATAGTAAGCACTTCATAAATACTGCTTGTTGATAACTGATTTTACATGAAGGCCCTTCAGTAGGCAAGAGACAGCCATTGATGGATTTTTTTGGAAGTTAGATGGTATGATCACATCTGGGCACTAGGGTGATTACTGTGGAATCTTGTAGGAATGCTGGATGGATTGGAGTTGGGAAACTGGTTAAAATAGTGCCTGTTAGAGAAAATGCAGCTCTCAACTACTCAGTAGCAGTGGAACTGAAAATTAGATATGAGAAATGAATTAGCATGTTGACATTTTTTTTTTAATCTGGTTAATGTTCCAAGAAGGTCTGCCCTGGAGTTAGTGAGATCTGAATTTAAATCCTACCTCAAGCCCATACTAGCTGTAGGCAACTCTCCAAGATTATAAGTTACATACATTGGTACAGGGAGTTTTCACACCTGGAGTTCACTAACCCCATAAAGCAGCAGTTTTCCCCTTCCTCCTCCTTGCCTCCAGCCCACCCTGAAATATGAAGTGATGTAATGACTAATATTAGTTTAAGTATCTAGTATACAGTTATTTTTATTTTATGAATTCAAGAAATTTATTTCTAAATCCATTTTGATGGTGTTAAATAATGACAGGAAAATGGTATTTAAACCCAAGTGTTTCTAAGTTTTCTTTTTGGTCCACATCAGTAATTAATAATAATTTTTTAAAAAGCAGATGATCTCACAAAAATCTTATTGTTATATTTTCAATGGGTTCTAATCTGTCTTCAGTTTGTAACTAATTTTTATTATGACTTCTATTTTTCTAAGTTGAACATTTTAAATGATGGGGTAGCCTCTAAGATCCTTTCCATTTCTAGATCTATGACCCTGGGATTGAATAGCTTTCAATTTAATATCACATGTAGCTGAAAGGCTAAGAATGAGGAGTTAGCCTTTCTCTGAGAAAATTAGTTAATACTTGAATGTGGCTTTTGTATTTGCTAACAAGGGGGCTTAGTCTCACTAATTTCTAGGATTATAAATATTCCTCTTTGAATGATAAAGCCAACAGAAAGTATGGCTTTCCTACAGAGAAATGGACTCAGTAATTAAGCAAGAGGGCTTTCCCATCTGTAATATGATACACAATTTTATTACTGCATAATACTCTTAGCAGAAAATTATCTTCTGCAATATACTTTTAATGTGCTTGAATGGGCAAGATGAGGAACAGTAGGCGGTGCCATTTTTTCCATTTAATTTTTCCTACTGACATAATGATGTTCAGATGTTTTCAGTTTTTTGAAAGTCGTTTTGCTCTTGAATACATTTTTGCAAATGCAAAACAAGGCAGGAAGGAATATTTTTTGTATTTAATATTTATAGACCCCAATAACTATTGTTCTGTATTAACATGCAACTGAAGAAGCATAGACTCATTTTCAGGTTATTGCTATATCTTAGGCATTGAGTGCTGAAATGGTGAATTGGAAGTTTGGTTATAAGAATGAAAAGGAAGGAATGATCATGAGGGGTATTTTGAAGAAAAAACCACAATGACCTGGTGATTTACCAGACACAGATATAATAGTAGCTTATATTTGTAGAGTACTCAGGGTTTACGACAGTCTTTCTTTTAAATAACCCTGTAAGATACTGCAAGTCATTTTATCCTCATTTTACAGATGAAAAAACTGAACCTCAGAGAGTTCAAGTGACTTGTTCATAGTCATGCCTCTAGTAAGTGTAAGACTTAGGTCTTGAACTTCCATGTTCTGGTTCAAGTATTTCAAGGAGCAAGTTGATAAAGTTATGAATGGAGAGAAATCAGAGACAAGGAGCATGGAGAAGAATCAGATGGATGTGACAGTAAGGTCATTCAAGACCTGGAGAGATTGCCTTTTAGAGTTTATTTTGAATTCAATTAAAGTTTCACCTCGATGAAATTCAAATAAAGTTTCTTACCATGATGGTTATGCAGAATAATAATTTGTGTGATAATATATGGAAAAACAAATTCAAAAAATAATTTCAGTTTTCAAAATAATTGCAAAAGCATTGATAAAGATTCTAATTTTGCAGAAATGACTTTAAAAAAAATACAGACTACAACACCTTAGCTATCAGATGTTCCTTAATGTGGAAAAATTAGCAGCGATAATAAGGAAGGGAGCAAGACAGAAAGGCCTCTCAACAAGCAAAAAGACATCAAGGAAACAAAAACAAGTACATTGAAGTCAAGTGTATTTTAAGTCACAGGCTAGCTTCTCAGGCCTTCAGAAATGATTCACTCATCGGCATCAATTAATGTTTGCTCATTAGATTTCCTAGGCTAAGGCAGATGAAAATACCATATTAACGAGGTTTTGAAGGACAGTTGTTGCTGAAGACTGGTACGTTACAGCGAGTGGGGAGGACAACTGAAAAGAAGGAACACAGAAAAATTATTTTACAAACTAGATACAAAAACTTTAGAAAGCATAGCAACCTGAGAACATTTAGTGTAGGAGCAAAAATGGATTGTATCTCACTCACTCACTAGCTCTGGGACAGAAGGGTTGGTTTTCATAGTGATTATAGTATCTAGACCTAGAAGGAACCTTAAGAGATAACGTAACTCAACCTCCTCATTTTACAGGTAAGGAAACTGAGGCTGGAAGGGGTTAAGTGAATTTCCAAGGTCATATAGATAGTAACTAACAGAATTAGGATTTGAATCCAAGCCCCCCGATTCCAAAACCATTGGCCATTTTACTATTTTATGCTATGATCACTGTTGAAGTCCCCGTTAACTCTTCCCCAATCTTCTGCATTTGCTGCCTCCACTTCTAATCATCATTTAATCACTCATTTTTAAATCCTTTGCAATTTGGATTCCTAGTTGGTGCAGTGGTCAGAGCACTGGACCTGGAGTCAGGAAGACTTGAATTCAAATCTCATCTCAGACACTTAACTAAGTGTATGACCTGAGTTTCCCCATCTGCTTTGGTTTAGTCATTTCAGTCCTGTCTGACTCTTGTGAACCCAATTTGGGGTTTTCTTGGCAAAGATGTTAGACTGGTTTGCCATTTCCTTCTATAGCTCATTTTACAGATGAGGAACTAATCACGTAGCTCTTCCTCATCTGTAAAATGGGGCTAATAATAGAAATTACCTTCCAAGGCTGTTGTAAGAACCAATGAGATATTTGTAAAACTCTTTGTAAACCTTCAAAGGCTATATAAATGCTAGCTATTATCATTATCATTCCTAACCCAACATTTTACTGAAACTGTTTTATCTGAGCTTATTAACAATTTCTCTTAAATGCTAAATTCAGTAGCCTTTTCTTTATCCTTTTAAACTTCACTATAGATTCTGCTGACTACTCTGTCTTCCTGTATACTCTCCTCTTCAGCTTCTGCAACATCGCTCTCCTGGTGGATTCTCTTAGTTCCCCATGCTAGATCACCATCCCTTTCCAACTTCCTTAAGGTGGAGGCTTCCCAAGATGTGCTCTTGAACCCACTTCTTTCTCTGGGAAAGCTCCACACATCCCACAAGCTCAAGTATCATTTCTATTCAGATGACTCCCAAAGTTATGTACACAGTCCCATCCTTGCTCTTGGACTCTACTCAAGCATCATTAAACTGCTTGCTGGAGGTCTACTCTCTGTGGGAAGCTGAAACTCAGCATGTTCAAAATGGAACTCATCTTGCTGTTTTTCCAAACTTTCCTTTCTCTGTTGAGAATACACCCTTCTCATCACTCAAATTTACAACATTGGCATCAACCTTGACTGTTCCTTCACTATCCACATCCAAGCAGTTGCCAAGTCTTACTGATTTTGCCTCCACAAAGTCTCTCACATTTGTCTGTTTCCTCCTTTCCACCCATTAGCCACAGGTTCAGGCCCTCATTTTTTTTATCTTCATTGTTACAGTAGCCTCCAAATTGGATTCCTTCTTTCCAGTTTCTTTTCTCTGGGGGCCATCTTTGAACTGAAGCCAGATGATCTTCCTAAAGCAAAAATCTAACCACATCTCTCCTTCATTTAAAAGCCCTCACTGGTAGTCTATTGCCTCTAGGATGAAATACAAACTCTTCACCTTGGCATTTAAAGCCCTCCATGATCTATCTCTGACACGAATTAGAGATAAACTCTAAAAGGTAATCTTTCACATTATTTTCATACCAAATTCCTACATGAAGTCTACACTTCAGTAAAACTGGACTAACAGCCATTTCCCTGACTTTATACCTCATCTCCTGCCTTTATGCATTTACACAAGTTGTTTCAAGTAGCTTGGAAATGTTTTCCCTCCTCATTTCTACCTCTTAGAATCATTGTCCATTCTTCAAGTCTCAATTAAGGGGCCATTTCCTTAGAGAAGGCTTCCCTCATTCCCCCAGTTGTGTTTTCTTCTTTTTTGGTTGTTCGAATTTATTCAAGTACATGTTGTTTCTGCCCAGTAGGATACAAACTGAGGGCACAGACTATTTTCATTTTTTGCCTTTTGTATTCCTATGGTTTAGCACTGAACTTTGATCACATCAGATGCTTAATGTTTGCTGACTTCGAATAACAAGTCCTCAAGAAAAGATTGGAATTATTTTGGAATACTCTTTTCAAGAAGGTAGGAACATATGTAATATTTTAGATAGATTTCCATCAAAAGAAACTGAAGTAAAATTTTTTGTGACTTTCAAGTGACCAGATACTGAGAAAATACACTTAAATGGTCCACCATATTTCTTCATGATATCAGACAAATGAAACATTACTTTAACTGATTTTAATGCTTACTGAAGTGAAAAAAAATTGCTAAAATTTACTGAATAACTATCATGTCTATTTCCATAATTCCACTGTTTGCAAGGGTCTATTACTACAGTAATAAGCTTTCTTAATTTTCTAGTTTTAACCACTAAAATGAGATGAAACTGAACAATTTGCTTTTTTAGTGTATGGAGCTACAGAAATGAAATAGTATACTTAATTCTGGTCATTTTGTTTTCTTTTTGCTAGCAGTGGTCTCTCATCTACACAATTATCTATTCCATATTTAGCAGAGTTCCTTGGCTTACATAATGAAATAATTTGAATGAGGGTAACAGAATCATTATATAATGCTTCTTTAGAAATATGATGATGACCCTGCAACTACTTTTATTTGTATTGCATTGCATTCCTATTGATTTTTATTTTGTGGAAAGGCATTCGTATTTTATACTTTAGGACTTCGTACACTTTTTTTTTTTGCCTGATGACATAAGGAAATGGAATACATAATGCCACCAACAGAATTTTAAAAAAAGAAATACTCTGATTTTAAAAATAAGCACATTAAAAGTTTTTCTTTAAATGTAAATAGTCATTACTTAACATATGCCAGTCAATGGATTAAAAAGAACAGAAAAACCAAGACAACTAAATACCAAGGTAACTGTCACTGGAAGACATTAAAAAGCATGAATCATTTTATATATTAGTTTAGCAAGCTAGATTCAATACAACAAATATTTACTGATTGCTTACTAGGCAGGTTAACAGACTCTCATTTTAGAGCTTATCTCATTGAGAAACAAAGAATCTGAATGACTCACCCAGATTCAGATAATCAGCTAGAGTTAAGAATGAACAGACAGCCCTGCCATCCTAAACCACTGCTTCCTTAGCTCCATGAACCACAAAGCCTTTCATGGAAGACCATTTGAAAATTTTATTGGCCTTATCCTAAACTCTGAAAATTATTGGTAGATGCAAGAACTCAGGATCATATACACCTGTCCGAAAGCCAAATGCAATTTTAAGTTAGTTATACATCAGCATTAACAATTTTTCCCTAGTTTTCTTATTACCAAATAGATAATAATTATTTGTAATAATTAGATGTGTATTGTGGTTGGCACAAAGCCAGCCACTTTTTTTTTTAATCCTGTACCAACATTCACAGAAGACTAAACATTTACTCAGTGCCTTCAAACTCCTAACTGGGAGGGGGTTCTTTTTTTCTTAAGTGCCAATTTCAGCTGCAAGTTTTTTTTCTTCTTCAAAGTAATTTCCATGTATAGGTACATGGTATCGTATATATTTTTCCTTAGACCTGTCATTTTTTTCTTCATAACTTTTTATTTGACTTTTGTCTCCTGCTCTCTTGGTTTTCTACTCCTGTCCCATAAATTCCTCTGAAGGCCTTTTTTTCTTTAACTGTCTTTGCTTTCCCTCTTTGAGGTGTGTCTTCTTTCCCTTGGCTTTTTCTAAGGAGCCTTTGGCAGAAGCATCCATCATCTAGACCCTGGGTTGAAGGACATCCCTGCTTTGCCTGTTAGAATGAAGTGTTATGGCACTAGAAGTTATTGGGAAAAATACACGCTAGTCTGTTTCTACTTAATGTCTATTATGAAGCTCCAATGCTGGTCAATTTCTATTTTTATACACAGTGATGGCACACTGAATTCCTTTCCATGTTTTATGGTAGATGTGCTGCACAGAAGAAAAACATGTGACTCCTCTAGTCATTATCCATTTCCAAATGGGCTAAACTGTAGCAAGTATAAGATAGCCCATTTAAAACACATCCTATGTAGCACCACACGGCATTAAAGCGGGGCTGATTTTAATCAGGGCACTCCAAACTGCAACTTTTAAAAATCAGTCACACCCTTCCACATTTTAGGCTAACTTCATTTCTTTTTAGCTCTAGTTAGGAAAGCCCATTAAGCAATGCTATTTTATTACTCCTACATTCAGCGACACGCTCCTACAATGATGTGTAAATCTTATTCACCTGGAAATCATTACCCCGAGACCCAGGAGCGGGGAGACCACATTTCTTTCTCACATATTCATTAAAGCGAATTATCTTGCAGAGTGCCCATGTGGGCCCGGCTCTTCAGCCCCTCTTTCTCCCCTCCCCCCGGAGTCCTAAGGGCGGTCCGATGCATCGCCCAGGGGTAGGACTTGGGCGGCAGCCGTGGGGAGCCCCTGAGCGCCCACTGAGCACTTCCTAAAACCCGCGCTGGGCCCGGACGTGTTCTGCACGGGTGCAAGGGGCGGATTGACTCTGGGGGGGTCCTCCTGCCTTGACCGCGGGGAGATCGGGTGGTTGGGGAGGACGGCAGCACCACGCCTCTAGCTCTCGCCTCTGCAGAGCCCACCACACCCCGGCCGCTCCCCCCGCGGATCCGGAGAGTTTCCCGAGGTGGGTGGGTAGGGGACCCCCGCTCCCCCCTTCTGCCGGGGTGGGGGCGGCCTTGGCAGGTAGCTGCGGCTGCTCCCGCCTCGAGCCACGCACAGCAGCCGCCCCGCCCGCCGCCGCTCTAGTCCGCGGAGGCCGGTCGGCGCGCGGGGTGGGCGGGGGAGGCACGAGGGAGCCACCGCCTCGGCCTCTCTCCGCAAGCCCGAGAGGGCTCCGTTGGTGTCAGCGCGCGCGCACGTGCCCCAGGGCGCGCCCCCGCCCGCCCGGCCCGCTCCCTCCGCCTCCCGCCCCCCACCGCGCGCTCCCACGCTCGCACATTCGCTCCCTCGCAGGCCCGCGCGCACCCTCCCCCACCCCCCAGCGCGTCCGGGGTGGATCCTGCACACTCCCCTCCCCCGAGCGGCGGCGGCTGGAGCTGAATGAGAGATCGCGCCGGCGACGGTCGGGGAGCGCTACCCCGGGAGGCGGCGGCGGAGCGGCGGCGGGAGCGGCAGCCGCCCCCGGCCGGCGTCGTGGGTCCGTCCTCTGAGGCGGCGGCCGCGGCCGCGCAGGTTAGTGTCCGCCGAGCCGCCCGTGGCCGTGGGAGCGGGCCGCTCCGCGGGAATGGCGGCGGCTCCGCGGCCCCTTGTCCCCGGGGGGAGACGCCGCCTTCCCCGCCGCCACCGGCTGTTTGTGTGCGGGGCCCAGGCGCGGCCTCCGCGCCGAGGAGGGAACGGGGCGGGGCGAGCGGGGCCCCCTCCTCACGGCCCCCTCCCCCCGCCGGAGCTTTGTCTCCGAGTGACCTGGACGCTTCTCCCCGGGGTGGCGGCCGCCTCAGCCGTGCAGGTGTGCGGAGGGGGGAGTGTCCGGGCCGGCGGGACCACGCCCCCCAGCCGGACCCTCGGCCGCCCCCCTGCCCCCTGGGGTGCCGTGACCTCCCGGCCGCGGGGCTCCGACCCAGCTCTCCCGCTCCCGGCTCGGGCTGACCTGTTGCCCGGCTGCGCCCAGCCCCGCATTGCTCGTGCGCACCCCGCGGCCCCGGAGGCGGGCCGTCACTCGAACCCCTGCCTCCCGAGCGGACCCCGAGCTGGAGAGGTTGGGGGCACGGGGGCTGGGGGTGGGCCCGCTCCTCCCCCCGAGGCTCGGAATTAATACCCGAGCGGGGCACTTGTCGGAAAGGGGGATTCCTGACTCAGCTCAGGGGGCGCAGGGGACTCCCCTGACCCAGCCGCCCCGCATCTCGGAGGGGAGACCCCAAGCAAAGCGGCTCCCCCTCCCCCTGGTGGAACCCCCTTTCTGCAGGCACCGTAGGTTCGGGGCAGGCGAGGCCAGGCTCTGTGTACGTGGGCGTGTGTTTGGAAAGACGCTGGGTGGTGATAGAGGAGGCACCTTAATCCAGATGCCAGTGTGTTTGGCGAGCGGAGAGAGGGGCGAGGAGGAAGGATCGGCTTTGGTGGCAGACGTGGAGGGGGGGCGGCTCTGAATCAGGGAATTGCGGGTCGAGAAACTCCGGGGTTCCCATTAACTTCTTAAAGATGAAGCGAGGGTGTAAAATCAGAATCTAGAGTTGGATCTCTTCTGTGTCCTCGGTTGGTTTCAACCCTGCGGTTGCCATAGGGACCTTTGTTTACCAGTTGTCAGACTTTGGTGTATGTATTTCCATAGACAAATTTACTCTTGTGTTACTGGGTTCTGTTTAAGCCTCTAAAATGACCATCACGTCCTTTGAAAACATTTCAGTTCTTCATTCTCGCAGGGTATTACTGTCACACAGGTCATAGCTTGTTAGCCACAAAGCCTTCCCCACCCAGTATAATTATACTTATGAAAGTAATGTCAAATAGTAAAATAACAGATATTAATGTTAGTTTGTTGAGCACCCTTCTTCCTACTGTAGCATTGTGTATGAATTTTAAAACTTAATTTCCTAGAAATGACCTTTTCAACTTAAGTTCTATGGATGATCCATAGAACTTATTACTTAAGTTTCAAAGGCTTGAAAATTTACTTATTACTTGAAATAAAGGATATGAACTTCGCATATCGTTTCAGATGTTTGAATGTAACATTTTAAGTGATTTAAATTCAGGTCATTTTTCATTTAAGAAAGAAAATTTAGATCTACGTATCACATTCTTCTTTGCCTTAATAACTTCTTAAATTACAGAATATAAGTCCTTTTGAGACATGAAAATGTACTCAGTCTCTATTTTGCAAATTTTTTCATCACAAATAAAGTTGGAATAAGAATTTCAAATGACAGCTTTCTCTCTAAGGAAGATTTAAACTTTGTAATTGCTATTGGCATGACTGACTTGGATGTCTTCACAAAAGTCTAGTATATTCCACTATACTTTGTTTTCTTTTGGATATGTGATGAAATTAAAGGTAGAAGCATTCATTTTGTGTCATAAATTGTAGCTAATTAGAAGGTAGTGCTGCTGTAACAAGACAAAACAATTTGTATATGTTAATATGAATAGAATAAGATTTGGGGTCCTAAAACAAGACTATTTCACTTTTAAGTCATTTGCTTAATGATAAAATGCATGTTGGAAAAGTAAAGCTTTTTAATTACATCTTATGTTCTAAAAGGAAGTTCTTACAAGGGAACTAAATTATTTGGTTTTTTAAAAATGCATTTTTATCTGATTTTTTTTTTTGTTTCCACAAATACAAGAAATTAACATACATAATTGCTATCATCCAACATTAGATGATGGGGACAACCAGTAGTATTTCTTTCCTGATTCATATGGTTTGTGAAACATTTGTTTAAAAAGTAATGTCATAGTTTTGTACAGGTCCCCATTGGCACAAGGTAGAGAATGTGCCATATTGGATATAACTTCATGGTCTTCGTTCTTTTGCTTCTCTATACCATGACGGTATTTTTCCGTTGTAGTGTCTAACCATTTTTTTGAACTTCAGAATGGGTCACCTAAAAATTATGTGGATGAGGAAAATATACGGGCATGTATATAAAATCATGTGTGTGTGTATAATATTGATTAGCCAATGTTTCGGGTTTTAAGAACATCATAATTTTGTCCATTAGCGTATTGAAATTGTGTCTATAGTACGTGTGGTAGAAAGATATGCCTTCATATTTTTCATTCTTTTGCTTTTCTTCTCTAGGCACACTATCAATGGTCATACTCTGTCATTAGAGTCTCTAATCATTGTTCTAATCTTCAGAAGGTTCACTTGAAAATTAATGTGAATGGGGAAAATATATATGTGTGTGCACGCCCTTGTATTGAATATAAGTTGTTTGTAGCCATGAAATGTATCAGCACTGATCTGCTCACCTAGTCTTCTAAATCACTAACTTTAGCTCAAATTATAGCTATTTCCTCACTTTTAGAGTTTTGAATTCTGTTTTTTATGTATAATTTAAACTGTTGAATGACATTTCATTTCTTTTGAATTTTCTTCTGAAATACTTTTAACTGTGCAAAAGGAGTTTTTTGTAGTCTTGATTCTTGAACTAGTACAAGGGGTTCAAGAACAAGGTATATCCAGTTGAACACAACTTTATGGGTGTTAAATTGTGTTTAGAATCTTGGGTTTTCATTTTATAACTATACTTAGATTAGAATTATGGCTTCATTCTGAACATTTTGTTTAGTTACTCAATGGGCCATTAACTTTGCGGGGACAGGGTGGACTATTTGGAACATACTGGTTGGTAACTGAGGAGCTACATCATAGCATGACAACTGAGTCTTACCAGAAGTAAAGGAAAGTGAAAACTTCACTGTAAGTTGTTTTAATAGTATGTGTTGATATTGATACTGATACAGTGTTTCTCTTTCATTACAGAATTAAGATTTAAAATTTTGATGTCATTTTATAGTAACCTAACTTATTTTTCAAAACCCTCAGATTTTTTTGGTTTTAGGGCAATCTTTAGTACTATAGCATAAACAACTAAATACTTTAATTTTAAATGTATGTAATATAGAGTGTACACATGTTATCTATCAATATACATGCCTTGTTAAAAAAAAATGCCTTTCCATTCTTATATAAAATGTCAGTTAAGGAATTTGGATACTGTGTAACACTGTATTTCTGATTTGAATTGAGATGCCTCCTTTGCCAGTTTATGTATGCTGCCATAGAAAACTACTGGCTTTTGAATAATGTTTCCTTGGAGCTACAAATGAAGCTTAAAATGAAGCTCACTCATCTTGAACTAATTAATATATATCTTATTTTTTCGCTTTCCTGTTTTCCTTGAGCAGATTTCCCTGATTAGGTTGAATTTGTCTTTGTAGACAAAGATGAACCTCTGTAATAATCAACAAGATCTTGTTAAGAATATTCCTTTGGGAAGACTCTCCAGTGTTCAGGATCTCCTTTATTCTTAGAATGAAAGTTTATTCTTCTGCAAGAAGAATAATTGATATGATTGTAATTGACGTGAAGATTACCTTTAGCTTTGGAAAGTGTTACTTCTGAAAGAATTCTTTTGTAGCAGGTGTTTTTCAGATACTGTTATGTCATAGTATGGGCATCTCCAGACTTAACTTTTGGAACTGGTAAAGGAGAACTTTGGAAAGTTAAATGCTGATTTTGACAGCAAGAAAGGACTTTGACAAGACCTTTAGCTAAATGTGAAATTGAAACTTACTTTTACTGCTTCCAAGAAAATGAAGGTAGCCTGAACTCAAACAATGTTAGGTTGAATTGATGTGTTTTTAGGATCTTTAATTATAATTTTCTTTTACCTCAATCTTAATTTTATGTTTGCTTTTAGTATTCTCTGTACTGTTTTGCTGGAGATAATTGGGGAATGTTTTCCCATTTAAAGTTAGAGGCACTGAAGTCTTTTGACTCTCCAAAATTACAAAGAAATCATTTGGGTCCATGGACTGTTTCAAAATATTATGTTACATTAAGTATTTTGCCAATATCTGGATTCCCAAAAACTCTTTCCTATACCAAATACTGAGGAAAAAAAGCATTCTTTATCTTAGGTGCTATCAGCTCTTTCAAATCTTTTTCACATCTAGCCCTCTGATGTTGATTAATGCAGTTCTCCAATATAGTTTTGTAGATCTGACTTGTGCATACTTTGGGGAAGGATAATTAATACCTCTCAAAAGCAGAAAAAAATTACATTCCACACTGTTTGCAAAGTAAATTATGAACAATGTGCACGTACACACAGCGCTGTTTCGGAAAGATTTGTTGATCTAGTTTTCAGTGTTGTCTTAGTTTCCTTAAAGGAAGAAGGGGTCTGATACAGTGGAAGGATAATTGAGTAGTTAGATGTCTCAGGTTCTACTGGGTAGTCTGAACCAATTATGTTTCCCACCTACTAATTTTATGGGATTGTGAAGTGTACTTTGCCTTTCTTAATCTCTGGTTCTTCCTATAAACTGAAAGACTTGAATTATCTGATTTCTAAAGTCACTTTTTTCTTTAAATTTAAAATAAAAAGAGAAAATGCAATGAGAAATTCTGTGATATAATAGTTACATGAATGAATAATAAGTGAATACATGAATGAATGAATAAATAGGGCGTAGTATTAGTGTTCTTATGCTTACAAGATAAAATGCTCTGATCATCTATAACTGGCTATATCTAGAATCCTAGAACTTTAGAGTTGAAAAGGATCTTAAAGATCAATTTGGTCCAGCCCCTTCATTTCACAGATAAAGAAACTGAGACCCAGCAAGAGGAAAGGATTTACCCAAAGTAACACAAGTAAATAGGAGATCCAGGTCTTTTGAATCCACATAGTTTATTTCCACTCTACCACATAGGTTTACAATCATGTTACTTTTAAAATCAACTCATTAAATGATATATTTCATTGATTTGCTTGTACTGTGTAAGTTGTAGTTGATCATGATAAAGATTCTGTTTATTATCTGTATCTGTATCTGTAAATATTAAGTTCATGAGTCAATAAGTTATAGGCACCCAAGATATAAGAGGCAATCACTTGACTAAAATACTTATTTTAAAAGGTAATATCTACTTATTCACTATCAGCATCACTAAAAACAAAGAGAATTTAATTTGTAACCAACTGTAGTACACACCAAATTTACAAAATATTTTAATTAAGACTACTTGTCTTGAAAAAAGTTCATACTGTTATAGACACATGTTTATATACACATATTAGTGTTTGGGTCAGTTGAATTTTGTATAGCCACTGCATGCATGTATATATTTAATATATATGTATTATATGTTCATGCACATATAGCTATGGAACGAATAATAAAATATTATTTGAATTTGTAGTTAGCCTTATAATGAATCTGGAACTAAGAGCTGGGATGCGAGAACCCTTGTTTCAAATTACCTGTACGACTCTGGACTAGTCAGTCACTTTTATCTTCATTGCTTATTTCTAGAGAGCCTATCTATCTTGGTGAATATTTCCCACCATTTCACACACACACACACACACACACACACACACACACACACACACACATACACATATGTAATAATGCTTTTCAAAGAATTAGACTATGTAGCCCACTTAAAAGTAGCTCTGTACACCACAGTTAAATATTTTAAATGGATTGCTGTCTTGAGCATAGCAGATATTTTTGTTTTTATGAATAATCTGAAATAGAGTAATATTTTTATCTTAGTCCTTCTATGAATGGAAATTCAAGATTTCAGTTTTAAATCAACACCTAAATTCTAATTTAGAATTCTTAACATCATTTAAAGGACCTTTGTTGTTTTGTGTACTACTTCATCCATCTTTTCAGACATCTATTTAACAAATTTGGGGTATGTAATATGTACAAGGTACTACTATATGTAGGTGAATAAGACTAAGACAGAGTCCTTGTCTTCAAGAATCTTACAGTTGATCACAGTGCCTAAGCTGGATTGGAAGCTCAGAGGCTAGCTAGTCTAACCAATACCTGAATTAAGATTTGTGTCCATCTGAAAAGTTGATAATCTTGTCAAATATCTTTGTTCATGTCATTAATAAAAATGTCACTCAAAAAGTATACCAACAATTGATTATCCAGATTTTGTTTGAATACTTCTTAAGGTATCTCATTTCATTTTTTAATAGTGCTAAGTTTGACAGTTTTTCCATAATTCAGGCCTTAAGGGTTCAGAATAGGGAAGTAAAGAGAGTGTAGCCAGTGTAGGGATGATGGAGGAATTGGAGGTCATGGTGACGAAGCAGACTAGAGTTAAGGTTTGTAAGTTGTATGGAAAGATGTAAAGTTAAAAGATTATGATTAGAGAAAAGAATTTCAGAATTCATGAACAATGAATTGGAACACTTGGGGTGATGGCAGGATCAAGAGTATGACTATCTTTGTGTATCTCAGATAATGAGGAATAGGTCATGGAAATTGATTAGATTGGGGAACTAAGAAGTTAGGGTACTTTTGAGGGAACTTCTGTATGTGTGTTGAGAACTCCTAGTATGAGTATAAGAGTTTTGGTGGAGAGAGACTGAACTAGGCACTGAATTCATTAAGGTAAAAAGGATAATGCCCTAGAGATTGATAGACAGTGACCACCAGGATTTGGATTAGTTAATAAATTTGATTAGCATGGACCTCATAGGAGGGGAGGTTTGCTAATTGATAGTGTTAGAGGTAGAGTTTGGAAGTGGAAGTAGAAAGCCAGGATTATTATATCCTTTCACTATGAACACTGATTTGGGGGCATATAAGTGAAAGAAAGTACAAATGAGACTGGAAGGTAGCTAGGGAAGCTAGGTCATCATGAGGGAGACAGGTCATAGTGAATGACAGAAGAGAAGAGGGTGAGAAAGGAAAACATTTAAGATGGAAGCAAGTGAAACACTATGGAGCAGACATTCCAGAAAACACAATGAAAGGGGGTGGGTAAATTTCAAATGAGTCATTCTGGGGTTAAGGTTGAGGAGAATGAGAAAGAGGAAATAGGTGGTTAGGAATGAGAAATGGGGTTTGTACAGAGAAAGTGGGATTTTTAGAATCATAGGGATGGGGAGAAATGAATATGTAGAATTATGCTAATCATTGATGAGTGCATCCAGGCAAAGTGTCTGTAATTGGAGAGAGCTATTGAAAGAAGCAGGTAATTAGACTGTTGTGACCGGAAGACTCAGAAGGCCCACTTGGAGGCAGTTAGGTGGTGAGCTGTGCACTGAGTCAGGAAGACCTGAGTTCAAATCCTCCCCCACGTAAGCCTGGGCAGTTTCCCCAGCTGCGAAGAGGGGTTAATAATAGCATCTACCTTGCAGGGTTGGATCAAATTGGATATTATTAGTAAAGTGCTTAATGTAGGGCCTGGCACATAGGGTCTGGTGCTTAATAAATTTTTGCTTCCTTCCTACCTTTTAGCGGTTAGGAGTGGTTGAAAGGTAGAATCTAGGTGAGTCCAATCAGGAGACAAATAGTGGCACCTGAAGGTAAATTTGGTTTTAGATGGCCTCTGCAGCACCGGAGAAGGCCTAGGGGTAATGACCAAGACTAGAAGGTAGATGACTGGATCCCAGATCCCAGGCTAATGCTGAGGTCTTGGAGGGACTTAGCATAGGGCCAAGGCCACATATTTAGGGTACTCTCTCACAGGAATCTTCCAAACTGTCATTGAATTATTAGTGAATACTTTTTTGGGGGGGATTTCTCTCTATTTTAAGAATATTTATTCTTGAGAACTTCCTACTCTTCCTGGATTAACTTCCTCTTGGAAAATGGAAAGAGTTAATCTATGGGTTCTCTTTGAACCCGTTGAAATCCACCCTCTCAAACTATTAGGTGTATGTCGGACTTTATTTTGTCTTTCTTCCAGTTTTGTATCACATTCTAAGATAGAGTGGTCCCTGCTCCCCAAGACTTCTTTGTTCTTTCTTGTTGGTGAGAAAATTGGATCCAGAATAGAATTTTTCCTTGTTTGGTCCTCTATTTCTTGAAGTGTGAAATTGTCAAGGCATGTTAAAGAATTATTAGTTACTTTGTTTTTGGCAGAGAAGTAGAGTTTGAGGAGATGTCCACATAATGTAATAGTGAATTTAAAAAAGATTTAATTTATTTAATATCACCTGGATTTTTCAGTGCCTTCCATATAGCTAGTGTTTATAATAAAGAATTTAAAAAGAAAAAAATCTTTAAAACTATTCAACCATAGAAAAAGTATGACATTTATTGTCTGTAGTGTTCCATACTTGTTAGAATTTGATTCATATTGTGTTGTATCTTGGCCTCAGGCCTTAAACTAAGGCCTCAGAAGTTGCATCTTGACTTTGTAGGCTTTTTGAGTTAAACAGTTTACTGTCAGCAAGGTCAACGCTGACCTTGATGCTGTTTTCGTCCTCATTGAAGACATCCAACAACATTGTTGAAAAAATCATGCTAAAAACCTGGGAACAAGTGCACAGCCCTGCTTCACTCCACTGTCCTTTATCTAGAACTCATGCAAGCATGCTGTCATGGAACTTGGATACAATACCAGTAAGCTTCATCTGCCAACCAAATTTGGCTTTGAGCTTCCAAAAGCCCTCACAACTGATAATATCAAAGGCCATGGTTAGATCAACAAATGTGTACAGATAGCTTGTGCTAATTTTTGCCTGACAGCACCAAAAAAAAGAGGTTCTCCACCAACCATCACCAAACTATCCACATGTAAGAACCATTGGTCACAGCAAATGGAGAACTTTCGAATGCTGTGGAAAAGTTCATTTCCCTCAGCAGTTTACTTTCCAGGGATGTACACCTAGATAATGAGGTTGATGCAAGCATAGCCAGAGCCAAATCAGTATTTTATTTGGAAGAGTTGGAGGAAATTGAGAGAGAAGAGATATTAGGCTACCTACCAAACTGAAGGTCTGCAGAGCCATTGTGCTGACCTCATTGTTGTATGCCTGTGAAACCTGGACGGTCTACCAGCACTATTCCAGGAAACTGAATCACTTTCATTTGAATCGTTTTAGGAAGATTCTGAAGATCACCTGGCAAGATAAGGCACTGAACACTGGAGTCCTTTGTCAAGCCAAACATTCAGACTTTACTGCAGGGAGCACAACTCCAGTGAACAGCAAAATATTGTTGTTGTTCAAATGCAACCATATGTTTGCCTGAAAGACCATTTTACGCAGAGTTCACACGAGGCAAGCACTCACGTGGAAGCCAGAAAAGGCATTACAAGAACACTCTCGAGATCTCTCAGAAGAACTTTGCAGTTGACTGTGGGACATGGGAGACACTGGCAAAGCACAGCCCCACATGGCATGCCTACGTCAAAGAAGGTGCAAAGCAGAAATGTGAGATGTGAAAATTTAAACATCTCCCCTCCAAACGTTCTTATGAACTATTTGTTCCTGACTTGTGGTAGAGCCTTCCAAGCTTGTATTAGTCTGATCAGCCACAGTCAGACCCATGTACTTTTTGACTCTGATGTAGTGAAGTTATTGTTGTCTTCTTTAAGTACAAAGGACAACATGGCTTTATGAAGCCATGAACCTACTGTGTAGAGGTTTAAAAAAGTATGTATGTCACTTTTAACAAGATAATATAAACACGAAGCAGTTTTAAGTGCTATTAAAGGTTACAGAATGTTAAAATTTTAAGGAGAGAAGTAGTTTTCGTTTAGGAAGATTCTCTTGAGGGAAGTAGCTTTTAAATTAGTCAATGATGGATAGGTAGAATTTCAGTAGATTAAGGAGGGGGAGGGAAGGGTACTTTAGGTAAAGGAATAAGCATGAACAAAGATAAGGAACGAAAACACAGATGATATTTTAGGGAATAGTCCAGTTTAGCTGGAGCATACAGTAAGAAAAGATGGTGGACAGTCATTGAAGATTTTTGAATGGAAGGCAGCATATTACAGTGGAGGTGTTGGATTCACAGAGAAGCTGGATTCCAATTATGACTGTACCTTAGGTAACTCTAAGACTGTTAGTTTTAGAACATTTGCACAACTGCATTGACATATCGAACTTCCTCACCCCAAGTTATCTTTATCTATGAAATCACAGGTCAACATAAAGAACTGACAAGCTATGTCTGAAATTAAATATGATCCCAAATAAATGTCAGGTTGTTTAGGACTTTATCCCTGACCTACTTTTATACTGGTTCTTAAATGTTCTTAAATGACCCAGATTAAGATCATGCTTTGAGTCTGCTCCTGTGGTAGTCCTATTTAATTTCATCAATTGATAGTGGGATAATTAAATACTTACTATTAGTGTTGGTTGACCCATCATTTTACAATTGAGTCCTAAAGTTTATCTAAGTCAAAATATTTGTTTCTGATTGTTTAATCAAGCTTGTGATTTCTTTTTAGAAAGAGATTAGATTACTTTAACAGGATTTGTTCACAGAGGTGTTGATTTTTGTCTGGTTGCAGGCATCTCATAGCATATGAAAATTTTGATATAGTACTACCTTTTTTCCAAGATGTCTAAAAAGTCATAAATGTAGGCATGGTAATATGTCTAAGTGTTCCATTTGTTCTTAGTTCTTGAAAATCATTGCTTGTGACTCTTTAAAGACAGGCTTGAGTACCTTTTTTGTTGTTTAGTTGTTTCAGTCATGCCCAAACCTTTGTGATCCCCTTTGGGGGTTTTCTTGGCAGAGCACTGGAGTGGTTGGCCATTTCCTTCTCCAGCTCATTTTACAGATGAGGAAACTGAGGCAGATAGGATTAAGTGACTTGCCCAGGGTCACACAGCTAGTAAGTGTATAAGGTCAGATTTGAATTCAGGAAGACATCTTACTGACTCCAGGGCCAGCACTCTATCCATTGCACCACCTAGCTGTCCATAGGATTCAAAGTGTTAGTAGGAAATAGGTTTGAGGTTTGAGCATTTTGAAGTAATCTTGTCCCTGTCTATTTAAGGGTTACTTGCTGCTTTCTCATGCTGATTTTTGTAGATGTTAGAGATTTTTGTAACCTATTAATGTGCCAAGAGCTGTCTGACATTTAAGATAGTGCTTCCTCATGTATGCTTTCATGCAGAAGCCGTATATATATAAATTCCAAATACTGTCCTTTGTGTATAAACCATAGTTTTGTGCAAAATTCTGATTCTAGCAGTAATTTCCCTGAAAATATCTTTGCTACAGGATGTTAAAATGTTAGAGGTAGGAGGAACTTTGGAGATTAACTAGGCTTAACTCTTTCATTTCACAGATAGAGAAACTGAGGCCCAGAGAGGTCAAATAACTTGTTTATAGTCACATATCTGAGAAGTAGAACTGTAATTCCAACCAAACTCTCTTTTCATCACATTGTATTGCCTCTACATAGTCTTGTAACATGTTCCTCAATTAAATTACTAAGATAGACACTTAAAACTCTGATTTGCTGAAACACCGTATTCACCAAGAAAACTGTTTAGTCCTATCCTTCATTTCCCTTATTGTAGGGTAGCATCAGTGATTTAATTCTCTTTTGAATTATACAGCATCTCCCTTATAGTAGATCTCAGTTTCTGGGGTTACCTCTAAATTATTCCTGGAGTCCTTTAGAGCAAATAAAATCAAACTCTATCTCCTTGGCCACCTTTGGATTGGAGGATATCCCTTGGATCTGTTCCAGGTTGGATTAGATTGATAGTCTCAGGATTAGGCGGGAATCAGATTGGTGCCTAGAAATTAGGAAGCAATGACTTTGTGATATACTTTTTTGGTCTATTTTTCATTATGGTAGAGTTGATTCTATATCATAGCAGGCTCACTGTTTGGGAGGATTTGAAGGCAAAAGACTAAAATGTTTATTAGGTTTAGACTATTTAACTTATACTTTCACTTGAGTTCTTGGTTCTGTTGTTATCTTGTGTTATTTCTGATTGCAGATTTATGCCTCTATTACACAAGTTGGAAATTTTTAAAAAAAGAAAAAAGATTTGAGGATTTTTATGGACTCTCAAAATTTTTTACCTCTCAGACTTCTTTCCCTTAATCAAATATAATTGTCTGCTTTGTATTGTTGGTGATATAATAAAAATTCAAGACAGTAACTAGGGTGGAATTCAGAGGACATTTAATAAACTGAAGATATTTCATTAAGTCCAATTCATTAAATTTATAGATACATATTATATGTATAATATTGCATATAGTAGTGTTGAATTCAGGTAGACTTTGATTTGGAAGAACTTCCTGACAGAGCTGTCGCATAGGAGAATTGACCATGTTGTTTGGTAATAGAAAATCTCCTCACTGCAAGTGTTTAAGCAGAGGCTTGGATGATCACCAGATGTTGTGTTTCTTGTAGGGATTGAACTAGTTCTCTAAAGTTACCTTCCAGCTATATGTTTTCTAACTTTATTTCAGCAAACATTTATCAGTTTTCATATTATGTTCAGAACACTGTATGTTGAAGGAAAACACAAAGGGTACAATGTTTTCTATAACATAAAAAGAAAAACTTATCTTTTTAGAGTTGTCACTTTTATGAATGTCTGTGTTAAAACTGGAACACAAATGCATAGGAGTAGGAAAAGTCATTTCCCACTGTGGGAGAGCAGGAAGGCCTTTTGAATATATGCAGTATTTAGGCTGTCTTGAAAGATGGGTATGATTTCAGTGCAGAACAGGGATAAGGACTATTGTAAGCAAAAGTGTAGAGATGGTAAAACCTTTCATTACGTGGACATGACATAGTCCAGTTTGGTTGAATTCTTAAATGTGAAAGAAAACTAGAAAGGAACAGTGATATTAGATAGTAGAGGACTGTGAATATGCTAGGGTAAAGCTTTTGGAATTTTTTCTGTAGGCAGTAGGAAACCATTGAAATGTTTTGAAAAGAGGAGTGATGTGATTAAATCTGTGCATGAAAATTTAGGGTAGCCCTTATATAGCTGGTGCCTTGAAGGGAGACAGGGAAGCCAGTTAGAAGGCTGTTTCAGTGGTCTAGGTGAGGAGTAATGAGGTCCTGAACCAGAGTGGTGGTAGTGGAAATAAATGGAAAGAAAGGGAAGGGGTTTTAGAGAGTAGGATCAATAGGGTATAGGAATTTCTGAGATGTGGGAAGGAGTTAAATTTAAATAAAGTGGATTCAGTTTATTTTTAGAAATACATTTTATTGTTGGCTTTTTTTTTAATCTTTACATTATAGTATTTTCTAGGAGAAGAAACCCTTTTATCTCTCTAGCCTTTGCTCATACTAGATTGACCCTTCCCTTGTGACAAAGAAAAAACATTTAACTGAAACATCTGAAAGTCAGTCAGCTAGATCAAATGCATCAAATGCCTACTATATACTAGATACTGTGCTGAGTGTGAGGGATATAAAGATGCAAAAAAAGTCCCTGCTCTCAAAAAGTTTACATTCTAATGAGAGGACAGGGGGAGAAAAAAAAGAAACAAAATATGTACAGGATAAATTGGAGATTATCTCAGGGGAAGGCATTAATATTAAGGAGGACTAAGAAAGACTTCTTAGAAAAGGTAGGATTTTATATGGGACTTTTGAAGAAAGCCAGGGAAAACAGGTGGTAAATTGAAGGAGAAAGTTCAAGGCATGGGGAACAGTCAGTGAAAATGCATGAAGTCTGAACATGTCTTGTACAAAGAACATTCAGAAGGCCAGTCACAGGACTGAAGAGTGGGGGAGTAAGGTATAAGAAGACTGGTGTGTGTGTGTCTGTGTCTGTATAGAGGGAGAGGCAATGAAGTTTATTGAGTAGGGGAGTGACATGGTTATACCTGTGCTTTCAGATGGAAAATCATTTTGATAGCTTAGTGGAGGTTGTAGTGGGGAAAGACTTGAAGCAGGGATGTCAATTAGAAGATTATTTCAGTAGTTCAGGAGAGATAGAATTCCTAGGACTTGGCAACAGATTGGATATGTGAAGTGAGAGAATGAAGAGTCATGGGTGACTCATTTGTCACTCAGGTTAGAAGCCTGAGTGACTGGCAGGAATGTGATGCTCTTGACAGCAATAGGGAAGTTAGCAGGGAGGGTTTGAGGAAAAATAATAGTGAATTTGGTTTTGAACAGGATGAGTTTAAGATGTCTGTGCATCACAAGTTTTGATATGTCTAATGCCTAGTTGGAGATAGTCTGAAGCTCAAGAGGTAGATTGACTGGAGAAATACATCTAAAAATTATCTGCATAAAGATTATAATCGAATTCATCAGAACTGATGAGATCAAATGAAGTAGTAAAGTGGGAAAAGTGTTCGTGTGGAAGACATGCAGGAGAACCAGGAGAGAACAGTCAGGAAAACTTAAGGTAGGAGAGAATATCCAAGAAAGGAAAATGAGCAGTGTCAGAAGCTGCAGAGAAGTCAAGAAGGATGAGGACTGAGAAAAGACCAGTATCTTAGGCAATTAAGAGATCATTGATAATTCTGGAAAGAGAAACTTTAGGTGAGTGTTGAGATTAGAAACCAGGTTGCAGAGGCTGAAGAACTCTTTTTTTTTAAGGGAGCATAACCATGTAGGGGAGGAGAGATATACAAAAAGAGCAGGGATAGAAATGGGGAAATGGGTCAAGTGAGGGTTTTTTTTCTGAGAATAGGGTAGACATGGATATATTTGTAGGCAGTAGAGAAATAGTCAGTAGACAGGGAAAGACAGAATATTAAAAAGATAATGGGGAGGATAGAGGGAGCAGTCTACTGGGAAAGACCAGATGGAAAGAGTGGCCAGGGAGTTTTCAGTATGATTGACTGGAGAGACCTGGGCAAATCCAGAAAGAAGCATTTGAAATATAAACTCAGATAATAAACATTCATTTATTAAGTGCATATTATGTGTCAGATACTGTCCTGGGCATTGGAGAGAAGACAAAAATGAAACTATTCCTGCCCTCGTTTACCTTACATTGGGGGAGACAACATATAGAACATGGATACATATTTTTGTGTATACATGTATACATGCAATAAAAATGTATAGAGCTCTTCAAAGATCTGACAGCTTAAATTATGTGGAATAATAGAAGTTCAGAGGAAGACTTCATGAAGGAGATGGGAATTTAACTGGGTAGGATTAGGGTGGAATGATTAGGATAAAGAAAATGTTTGAGAATGGGCATAGGATGTTATGAGACTGACTTACTTAAAGTGAGGACAACTACTTGGAAGTAAAATAATAGACTTTTAGAAAGGATGGTAGAAATCAGTCACTAGTTGATGCTCCTCATTACATAGATGAGGACACTGAGACTTTGAGGAGGTAAGTTACTTTCTCAATCAACAAGTGTTTATGTAAAATTGTTTATAATATCTTTTGTTTTTATATTACCTAAGTTTCTTATTGTATCTCCCTTTCCTCCCAGAGAGCTATTCTATGTAACAAAAGAATTTTTTTTAAAGAAAAGGGAAAAACATGAGTAAAACTGATCAATACATGGAAAAATCTGAAAATGTGTTTAATGTTATATACTCATGGACCTTCCATTTCTGCAGAAGAGTGTATATAAGGAGTTTAGTTTCTTTTGGCTTATGCTTGTTCTTTGTAATTTTGTAACATTCACTTTTGATTTGTGATTATTTAAATAGTTGTGGTCATGTATATTGTTTTCTTGGCTTTGCTTACTTCACTTTGCATCAGTCCATGTGAATCTTTCCATCCTTTGCTCTGTTCATTTTATCAGTCATTTCTCACAGCACAGTAACATTATGTTCTTGTACCATGTTTTGTTTAGCCATTCCCAGTCAACGTGCCACATACTGTGCAAAGCCTTAGAGATAAAAATACAGGCAAAAAAAAAGACCTTGCCTGAAGGATTGTGTGTGTTCTACTGGAGGAGACATTTACATAACTAGATACATATAAGACATGCACAGAACAGGTGAGAGATGGTATGTAAGAATAGCATTAGTTGTTGGGGGAACTGGGAGAGGCTTCCTGCAGAAAGTAGAGGGACTTTTTGCTGGGTGCTGGAGGAAGTCAAGGAAGCCCAGAGGCAGGGGTTAAGAGGCACTTCATCTTAGCCATGGAAGAGAGCCAAAGGCCCAGAGATAGGAGATGGAATGTCATGTTTAGCATCTTAAAGCACACCATTGTAGCTGGATCACAGTTGACTATTTTTGCCTTTATTTTGTGTGGTAAGACTAGAAAGGTAGGAAAGGGCCAGATTATGAGGAGCTTTTAATGTTAAATAGAGAACTATATATTTGACCTTAGAGGTGATGGCAGGGCTACTGGTGCCCATTGAGTTTGAATAACATGGTCAACCTATTTTCTAGGAAAATTACTTTGGTAGATGGACTGGACTGGGGAGAGATTTGAAGCAGGAAGCCCAGTTAAGAAATAGTAGTAGTAGTCTAGGTAAGAAATGAGAGCCTGCACTAGGGTTGTAGTTGTCTCAGTGATGAGAAAGGGACATGTATGTGTGTGAAGGTAGAAATAGCCAAGATTTGACGGTGGATTGGATATGTGTAGCTATAGGCTGAGTAAGATAGAGAAGTTAAGAGTGCCATGGATGTTGTGAGATGGTGACAGAGAGAATGTTGGCACCCTCTGCAGTAAAAAGCAGGGGAAGGGACAAGTTACGTTTTGAACATAATTGGGTTTGAGATACCTGGGATATAGGGAGTCAGTAGTAGAGTCCTCCAGATCTTCTGTGTCTGGTATTTTTTCCATTGTCTCAAGAGTGGTAAGGAATAAAATTGGATAGATAAGCCGTTTCAGATTTGTCGATGGTCTTTGAAAACCCAGCAGATGCATTTAGATATGTTATAGTAAGTTACAAGGAGCTGTTGAAAAGGCATGTCAGTGATGCAGAGGAATTAAACTGTTCTTTTGGAGACATTTTCAGGCCATAAATATCTGAACCCCATAATAAAGACTGAACTTAAAAATAGAAACTGGATGAAGTTTAAGAAAAAGTCCTGTTTAGATTCTACTTTTATCAGATTCTTTAACCCCAAGGCTTCCATTCTGTTTCTGAACTGGTGTTTAAGGCTCTCTACAATATGACTTCAGTGTACTATATTCTATAGCCTTATTTTCCACTGCTTCTCTTTATATTATTATATTCTCCAATGAAATTGGACTAACTTTTCTGTGAATGTTTCACATTTTTCAGTTTTGTTACTTTCCACTATCTCTTCCTATGGAAAAGCCTTTTAACCGTCTCATTATTATTCTCAACTTAAACAGCAAAGAATATTTCCATAGTCACAACAGAACATGAAATAGGATTCTATATGGAATGGAATCTCCACTGCAGACCACTTGAAAAAGTATGTAATAAATTCTACACATTGCTTTCAAAACTGTTCTCTTTGTCTCTGCTTCCTTCTGACCTTTCTACTGTTCATTTCTTCAGATTTTGAAAAATATCACAATAACCCTCTTTAAAAAAAAATGGCCTCACTGTTGGTAATATCTCTCCCCTGCTTATCCCTCCTCTCACTCCAGTTGGCCATGTTCCAGAAATGTGTGTTTTCTTCCACAGTTTGTGTTTGTCATCTCTCTTTGTAAGGAGGTAGATCACATGCTTCCCCATCAGAAGTTTTCTGGAGACATGGATTGTCATTACTTTGATCAGAGTCCTTAAGTATTTGAGTTGTTTTTCTTTATAGTGTAGTCCGTTTATAGTTTATAGTTCTGCTCATCTCACTCTGTATTAGTTTGTACTACACAGGGTTCTCTGAGAATTATCTCTTACATTGTTTCTTATAGTGCAATAATATTCTATTATATAAGATATCCCCTTTAGTTTACAGTTCCCCCCCCCCCCCACTTTTAATCACCCTTTTAAGATAAGGAAATTTTTTTTGCTTGTGATTATGCTGCCCTTGCTTCTTGCTGTTGTTGAGCAACTAGGGCCTGGAATCAGGAAGACCTGAATTCAGATACAACCTCAGATTCTTACTAGCTGTGTGACCCTGGGCAAATCACTTAACCCCTGTTTGCCTCAATTTCCTCACTTGTAAAATGAGGTGGAGATGGAAATGGTAAACTCCTGTATCTTTGCCAAAAAAAAAAAACCCAAATGAGTTCCCAAAGAGTTGGACATACTGAAACAACCAAAAAACAATTCTATCACTGCTTCTTAACACCATCTTCTTCCCCTTTCCTTGTCTACTTCCCTGTTGAGCTTGATGTATTGCTACCTAAAACATATGTATGTGTGTGTTTGGTTGAACCCTCCTTTTTCTCTTTCACCTCTTCCTCCGTATTTGTTCTTGTTCTCAAGCACTCCATTTATATGAAATAGCAGGTTCCACTCACTTCTTCCTCCTCTCTATACTACTAGTATTTCTATTTCTACTTTTAGTCACTCTTCTCTTTTTCCTTTTTAGAACCCTCAGAAAAGAACCAATTTACCCTTCAGGACCTCTGTTTTTCTGAACTCCTTTAGTGCTCATTTTTGAAGACATTAAGGATCTAAAAAAAATTTTTTTGTCCTAATCAGAATGTTAGGAGTACATCATCATACATCTTACAGTTGTTTTAATAAATTTACCTTTCTGGGCTTTGCTGGACTGTTGTATTTGTTTTTCAGAGTTCCTGTTCAGCTTTGACTTTTTCATCAGAAGTACTTGAAAATCTCCTTTCATTATAGATCTATTTTTCTCCCACCTGGAAAGGCCCACCTAAAAAGGCCAAGGTCTCCCACTGCATCCTGGGCCATCTCCAGTCATCCTAATGAATATCCGGTCACTGGACCCAGATGGCTCAGGAGGAGAAAGTGAGGTTGGTGACCTTGCACAGCCCTCCCTCTCTTAAAACAAAGTCAAGTGCAAGTCATGTCATCAATTCTCTGGTGTCATGGTCTTAGAAAACTAAGGACAAACATAGCAGCAACAGCAGTTTTCCTCCTATAGAATTATACTCAACCTTGCAGGATATGTTATTATTCCAGGATCACCTCTTGTTTTTAATAGCAACTGCCAAGTCTTGTGTGATTTGTGACTATCGTTCCTTGGTACCTGAACTATTTGTTTATGGATGACTGTAGCATTTTTTCTTTGATATAGTTACTGGATTTTGCATAAAATTCCAGGTATTTTTTCCGTTGAGGTTCCTTTCAGTGAGTGTTGAGTAGATTTTATCTTTATTCTGCTGTCTGATTCTAATACACCTGGGCAATTTTCAGTTATGGTCTGGTGTTGAGTTTGTCTATGTTTACTGAACTTGCTTGTATCACCGAGTCCCGATCCAGACCCATTCTTGTTCCACAGTTCTTCCTCTGGTCACTTGCTTGCAAGTTGAATTTGTGATCTTAGGCTCGAAAGATGGCTCACTGTAGTTTTCATTCAATTTTCATAATCACTACTTGGGCTGTTGTTTTTCCTAGATTGTTGTAGGGGTTGGGGTAGTTGTGGGAATAGCTGGCTATATTGTTTCCTACTATTCTATCATCTTGGCTGGTCCTAATTTCTGGGGTACAAGTTACTTTGTTTCCTCATTAAATTTCTTTTTCATAATTTGTTCTGGCAGGAACTAAAGGGTTCTGCTAGAATAGATATGTGAGAGCTAGAACAGCCTTCTAAGTTTGGAGATGCACTCATCAGGTTTGCTACAGTGGACTGAGCAGCTCTTAAAGACCATCTACTAAGATGTGAATTGGTTACAGTCTGAATTGGTGAAGGGAATAGCCTCACTGATGACCAGGGATAGAGTGCCACCAAAGATGAGCCATTAAAAATATTTGTCTGGAGTCATGTCAGTAAGTATTTATTAAGTGTTTACTATTTACCAGGCACTGTGCTTAAAGTAGCTTCTGAATCTGGGGTCCATGAACTTAAAAAAATATGTTTTTTGTTAATTATATTTCATTATAATTGATTTCCTTTGTAATATATGTATATATGTGTATAAAGACATTTTTCTGAAACCGGGTCCATAGGCTTCGTTAGATTGCCAAAGAAGGAGTACACGATAATATGACAATAATATCTAGTATTTATCCAGCCCTTTATATGAAGCACTTAATATGTATTACTTCAAGAACTCTTGGTCTGGAGTCTTAGCACCTTGAACATAAGATGGTTTTAAAATAGAAAGGAAGAAGGAGGGTGCCAAACCTCATGCCATGAAAGTAGCAGGTGAAGTTTAAGAAGAAGAATAGTAGAACAGAAGACAAGTAATTTGTTGGGGCAACATATAAAATATGAGCAACAGTTAAAACCCAAAATGCTTGCATAAAGTACTGGTAATAAATAGTTAGGGAACCTAGTGCAGTAGAACAAATTTAGCTCCATAGGTATCACTGATATTTGGTGAGATGGGACTCCTGACTGGAATATGACTCCTTAGTCAAAGGAATTAAAAGGGATAATGGAGTGGTGGTGTACATTAAGAAGGTACATTCAGTGAAGGAAACTCAGAAACTTGAAGGGGATGACAGGGAAGATACTGGAAAGGAAGGCTTTTTGGATGAGGATCAAATGATGCAGAAGCAATACTGCTGTGGAGGTATGTTACCTGTAGACCTTATGGACAGAAAGAAGAAATGAATTTGGGAAGTGTCACAAACCTGTGATAGATATAAGATATTGTAATAATCCAGAAGGTCAACTTTCTGAACATCTGCTGTTGTATTTTGTACTCTGCGAAAAGTAGGACAACTAATAAATTTGTGATTTGTCTTAATGAAAATTTTCTCCTTCAGAAAGTAGAAGGGGGAATGATAAGGGGAACTGCTATTATTGATCATGTTCTGGTAGACAAGGAATGATTGGTTGTAAAGTAGGAATGACAGGAACCTTGAAAGCAAGGTTTGTGGACCATGATAGAGGTGAGGAAAGCCAGGAATATATGACATACATCCTAAATTCTTGAAGAGTAGATTTCAGACAGAGCCTAGAGAGAGTACTGTAGGATCTAGTGAAATAAAATTCTGTAGGGATAATCAGCTTGAAGAGGGATACCTCTCAATAATTAGATTCTAAACAAATAAGAAGTGATTTTGATGAGGAAGTGGTGGGAATGGGGGGTGTTGGGGACATGTGGGAGATGAATTTGATGTGGGCTAGAAGTGCACAAGTTGTTGCCATGGTTTTCTGCTTGAACAGAGCTGCTGCTTGATTTCCAGCAAGAGCTTCCTCAGTTACTTTTCTACTTTCACCTTCACCAAACAGCACTCTTCTGTCCTACCATTAAAGCAGTTGTCATCAGCTTCATCCACTCCTTGCAGCCACCATGATGATCTTCTTGTCCTTCACAGATGTGAAAGAACCACCACTAGTGCTCAAAGGTCATCATCAACCTCTAAATCAGCCTTGGCATTCTGTGCCTTCTACCTTTTCATGACTTACTACTTCAACTGGGATACGACATTGAAACATTTTGTCATATTTTTTACACCAGTCCCTTTAGAGGGAACATGCTGAGAAGCTTTTGAAACTTTAAAATCAACAAGGTGGCTAAATTTTCCTTTAGAACATAAAGAAGCCAGACCAAATGCAATGGAGTGTGCTCTAAACTTCTGAAAAATGTCAAATCAGTCATTAATGAAATTGTAAAAGCTGGTACCTGACAAAAGACCTGGCTTTTATGTGGTTTCATTGAAACGCACTACTTGGATGAACAGGTAAAAATCCATCAGAAAACTGGGTGGTCATGTAAACATCTTGCACAAAATGGGTGCCCCCAATTCTGGCATGATGGAATATCTTTTTAACAAGCATACCCATTGAGATTGTAACAACCTCAGCCTAAACCTGGTTTCCTGGGCAATTGAACTGTGGATGTGACTCCTTAGTGTCTTATGTTGCATGTATATTTTGGTTATTTGATGTTTTTATTATCTGTACCAAAAAATACCATCATTTATATCCCAATAAAATGACTTGATACTGATGAAAAAACCTGACTGTGACTTTATAGAAAACTTATTGACTCACCAACTGAGATTTTGATAAGTCAGATACAGAAGATGGGAGCCAGAGTGAGTATTTGGGAATACATACAGAAGAATAAGGTTTTCTTCAAGGATACTGTCAATATTGTTAAAGCTCAAAATGGGTCAAGATTGGTGATGGGTACTAAGGACTATAAAAAAAAATACTTCACTTTTAAGCTGAGGGCAAGAGAAGGATAAAAAAATAAGACTGCTGCTTATGATGGATTTGACAGTAATGGTAAGAAGATTCAACTACTAAATTCTTACTTTTCTTTTGAGAATATGACCTTTGGACTGAGAAGATACAAATGGTTAATGGAGAATGGAAATTCAAGATAAATAGAGTGCCTGTCTCTTTGCTTTCTATGAGTTCAAACTTCTATGTCCAAATAAATGATATCCTGAAGTGCCAACAGAACTGGTAAATGTTACTGTTGAATGGATGTCTGTCTTTTTGAAGTTTCTTGAATAGGCCTAAAGGAAGGACAGTTATGTCCAACTTTAAAAAGATAAATTCTAAAAGCTAAAGCAGTGAGCTTTTCTTGGCAGAATTCTGGAACATATTTTTAAAGGGATAGTTTGTGATAATTTAGAAAGGGAAACTGACAACTGAAAAGCCCGTACAACTACATCAAGTCATTTCAGACTTACGCTTTCTTTTCTGTCAGAGTGACTGGATGACATTTGGTCCTCGATGAGGGTTTAGGTGAAAGAAGAAGAACCAATAAAGCATATAGAAGGAATGACTGAAGAGCTAGTGAAGAGTGGGTCATAAAATACAATACCTACTTACTGAGGGCTTGCTCTGTGTCTGGCACTGCGCTAAGTGCTCAGGATACAAATAAAAAGATGTTTCATGCCCTCAAGCAGCTTACAGTCTAGTGGGGGAAATAGTACTCAAAAGGAAGCTGAAGAGTAGGGAGTGTTGGAGAAGGCATTTGGCCAGAGGCATGATGTTGGAATTGAATTCTAGGAGTACAGCTGATGGGAAATGATTGGACTCTGAGTTCTTTTTAATTTATTTATTTGTTTTTAGTTTTCAACAGACACTTGCGCAAGATTTTGAGTTCCAAATTTTCTCCCCATCTCTCCCCTCCACCCCAAGATACCATGCATTCTAATTACTCCTTCCCCCAATCTGCCCTCCTTTCTATCACACCCCTGCCTTCCTTCTCTTAGATCCCTTCCATTTTCTTGTAGGGCAAGATAGATTTCTATACCTCATTGCCTATATATCTTATTTCCCAGTTGCATGTAAAAACAATTTTTAATATTTGTTTTTAAAACTTTTGAGTTCCAACTTTTCTCCCTTTCTCCCTTCCTACCCATTCCCACTGAGAAGGCAAATAATTCAGTATAGGTTATACATGTGTAGTCATGCAAAACACTTCCTTAACAGTCATATTGTGAAAGACTCATTATTTTCCTCTATCATATCCTGCCCTCAGTTTATTCTATTCTCTCTTTTGACCCTATCCTTCCTTAAGTGTATACTTACAATTACTCCTCCTCCCATTTGCCCTCCCTTCTATCATCCCTCCCACCCCCATTTTTCTCCTTCCCCCCTACTTTCCTGTAGCGTAAGATAGATTTTTATATCAAATTGAGTGTGCGTGTTATTCCCTCCTTAAGGCACATGCAATGACAGTAAGATTCACTCTTTCCCTCTCATTCCCCCCCTCTTTTTCTCCATTGAAGAAGCTTTTTCTTGAGATAATGTGAGATAATTTGCCCTATTCTATTTCTTCCTTTCTCCTCCCAAATTATTCCTCTCACCCCTAATTTTATTTTTTAGATATTATCCCTACTTAATTCAACTCACCTTGTGCCCTGAGTTCTTTTTAAATGGAGGCTTTGAGAGGAGGGCTTTGCTCAGCCCTCCAAGCAGAAGGACAAAGGTTACTGTGAGGGTATTGATGGGGTGTGAGTACAAAAGCTGATACTAGTTTCCCTGAGTTTTTCCTGGGAGCATTATGAAAGTATCCTAGGAGTACAATGAAAAGAAAGCGAGGAAGAGGACTTCAGCATATAGGGACGTAGTATGGACAGGTGAAGCTAGGTGGCTCAGAGCACTGGGCCTCAAGTCAGGAAGACCTGAATTCCAATCTGGCCTTAAGACACTTATTAGCTGTATGACCCTGGGTAAGTCGTTTAACTTTGTGGGTAAGTCATTTAACTTTTGTTTGCCTAGAGAAGGAAATGAAAAACTGCCCCAGTATCCTTGACAAGAAAACCCCATGGACAGTGTTGGTGTGCTGTGGTCTATAGGGTCAGTAACTAAACAACAAAAAGAGCACTTTTGTGGGGGAAAGGGCAGCTAGGTGACTCAGTGGATAAGAACCCTGGGCCTGGAATCAGGAAGGCCTGATCAAATCTAGCGTTAGATTCTTAGTAACTATATGACTCTAGGCAAGTCATTTAACGCAGTTTGCCTCAGTTTCCTTGTCGGTAAAGTAAGCTGAAGACCACTTTGACAAAAATCTTTTGCCATGAAAACCCTAATGCGGTCACGAAGAGTTAGACATGACTTGAAATGACAGAACAACAACATATGGTCATGTGATGTGTTATGCCTGAGCATGGGCTTGTAAATCTAGAGCAGAAAGGCTACTTTATAAAAAAAATTATTCTCTCCCCCCCCATTACATGTTAAAACAATCTTTAGCTTTTATTTTTGTTTTGAGTTCCAAATTCTCTCTTTCCTTCCCTGAGATAGTAAGTAATCTGATATAGCTTATCTATGTGCAGTCATGTAAAACATTGCCATGTTAGTCATTTTGTACGAGGGGACTTGAACAACAACAGCGACAAAAAGAAAATGAGAATAGGCTTCAATCTGGATTCAGATACAGTCTTCCTCTGCAGGCAGGTGGTATTTTCATCATGAGTGCTTTGGGATTGTCTTAAACCATGGTATTACTGAGAATAGCTAAGTCATTCAGTGTTCTTCTTTGTTCAGTTTTGCTGTTACTGTATACAATACTCTCCTGGTTCTGCTCATTTCACTTTGCATCAATTCATGTAAGTCTTTACAGCTCTGGAAGTTTTACTAGCTGTGGGACCATAGACAAGAAAAATTGAACCAATAGCCATTGGCTGAAGTGGGAAAGAGGCAGAGGTGCCAATAAACACTAGAGTTTTTAGACTGTATAAAAACCTTAACTTAGATGCTGACACTTGTCAAATGACCAATGATTTAACATACTTTTTGAGGAACTGAATCAGACCAGCCTTTGCACTTTAAATATATGCTGCTCAGCATGGCAAATAAAGGCATTGCACATTTGGGTTTATTATTTGTTTAAAAGCAGTATAAAAATCATTTCATAAAGCATTTGATTATGTCATGTTGCAGTACTCAAACACCAAGGATATTTTCAGGAAAGACCCTCCTTGCAGCTTGTTAATCAGCATCTGCTGCAGAGAATGAAGACTCAAAGAAAACCAATAAAGACCTTGATAAGACCCTTCCAAATTAAATCAGCATGTACTTTGATATTCAGTAATTTTAGTTCAAAGGTGGGATATGAGCAAGGACAAAAAGTGGTTCAGGAGGGAAGAATGAGAGACACCTGTAGACTAGCTGGAAGTTTTGTACCTTACATTATGAAAACTTTTATTTGGAGAAAACTTACTGAATGGCACTAGACAAGATAAACCCTGAATATTGTCAACTAATTATTAAGAATTATAGTAGTCAAGGCAGTGCAGGTTTGGAATAAAAACTAATTTGTAGAATGGTGTAGGGAAAGGTGGTTCAGATATTGTGAGCAATTTTACCTTCTAAAACAGATGCTGTGGAGGAAAAAGTCTGTGCAAAGTTTGGCAAGAAACCTAAGTAAGCAAAGTCATCATGAGGGTATTTGAAGATCAAAATGAAAGGACAACAAATAGATTAAAGACAGAAAAGAAGTCTAGGGATTTTAATAGTAAACTCTTTTCACTGCCAAGAATAGTGAAATTCTATCACATCTTAACTCTTAATATCACAATCCTAGATGTGCTTAAAAGAGGAAGTAAAAACAACATTGAAAAAGATAAATGTAGGAAAAGCTCCTGGAATATGCTGAGCATCCAAAAAGTATGTAAATAACACCAACACCTCTAATTAAGGTATTAGAGGATGGTTTCTCAGACATTCTGAAGTAAGAGGCAGAAACAGAGCTGTGGAAAAAAGTTTTAGGTCTTATTACTACTATCAAAAAAAGAAGCAACTGAGAGTACACCAATAACTTTCAACCTGTGACTTTATTTCCTTTCAATATAGAAATTAAGAATAGTGTGTGTTTGTATGATTAATCTGTAGAATGTCCCAGAAGTCTTAGTGTACTTTAAAGATATTGCTGCTTAAAACTACATGAAGATTTTTGGGACTCCCTGGAAAGCATGTTAGACAGGAAGAAGCAAGCTTTTGCAAGTTGCATTCCGTAATATATATTTCACATCTTTACCATCACACAATTTACCAAAAGATGATCCTTCTATGCTGGTAGTTTGAAAAAAAAAAAACCAAATTAAATGCATATATCAGAATGACCTTTTGATCATTAATATAAAGTGAGGGTTAAATCAGGGAGACAGAAATCTGTCAGACATTTGCCACTCTTGTGGAGGAATAAAAGAAGATCTCTAGCATATTATATGGATCTTTTCTGATGAACTTGTGGGAAGTTATGAATGAAATTCTAATACAATATGCAGGCTTGGATGGATTATGATCTGTATTCCTGCCGGGCATTACTAGTCAGTGAAATGACAGATCCATTCAAACATTAGATTATGAGCTCCTTGAAGGTCAAGACTGTTTTTTCTTGTGTCCCCTAGGTCCTTGCACAGTACTTTGCATGTAGTAAGGAGTTAATGCTTACTGAACTGAATTGAGGGGAGCTGTAAGACAGTGTTGGAAGCATTTGGAGAAGATAATATATGTTTAAGTGGTATGGACTTAGAATAAGAAAAAGTGAAGTGGTAATGAATCACTGGTTTGGAAGTGGCATAGAAATGCAAGGATCCAGTTGTTGAGTTGGGAAAATAGATCAGGACATTAGAATAAAGTTTCATTGGGGGAGAGCCAAGTTTCAGTTAAGGTGAGACATTAGGTAGACTAGGAAAAAATGATTAGACATCACCCTAGAGGACAAACCTTGGAACAGTGGATGAAAATTGGAGAGGGTCTTATTTCAAGTAGATGATGTTTTGAGGATATCTTAAAGAAGGTTTTTAGTCATGTAGGGGTCACATTATATGATTTTCCAACTCATAGATTTTGTGATCTTGGAAAGATTAAGGATGTTGAGGAATTTGCCTATATTGAAATAGTTCATAGTGTACCTGTTACATTCCTTCATCCAGATTTCTCATGAAAAGTGGCAAAAGCAAACCATGAGTTGTTTTTCCTCCAGCTTCTAAGAGATATTGGGTGATACCAGTTACCACCATCTCTCTTTCCATGTTTGACATAGTCATTTACAAGGTTGACCTTGTAAATTTACTCTCTGGTTGGCCTGGACACCTTGATTTTCAAACAGAATGAGGATGATTGGGGTGGTGCTGATCTGAGTTATTCACCCACTTCCTGCCCAACAGGAAATTAGGCTAAATCTGGACTAAATTCAGTAAAGAAGGTCAAGGTTTCTCTGGAAAGACCTGTACTGAGCCTAAGTGTCTTCAACATCAGTCCTAACATTCTTAGAACAAACATTTGGCTACTATAACATTTTCCTAGGAGCTGGTTTTCACTGGAACCAGGAGAAATCTCTTTTATGTTTGACAAAATATCTCTATTTAGTACCAAATAGCTGGGCCTTGTAAGTCTAAATTGAGAGTAAGACTGAAAGGGAAAAGGGAGGAGGGGGAGAGGAGAGAGAATATATTTAGAGGTACCCCTGCAAGGCTAGCTATTCCCACGTATTTTGAATATATCTCTGTGTTGTCATAGGCAAATAACAAATGAAAGCTGATTATATAGAATTACCGTACAAATCCAGAAGCACCCAATAGGATTTAGATTCAGTTGAAGAAACATACTTTAACATGGCTCTTAACCTAATTATGTAGATGTGCTGTCCTGCTGTGATAAGTAACTGAGGACTTTGTTTCTGAAAAGATAACTTTCTGTAATTTTGACTCTGTTCGCAGTTTTTGATCCATTTATTTCATTCTTTGAATATCAAGGTTTTTAAAATTACATGTTACTTTATCAGTGCAACTGAAGTAGTGTTTTTAATCTGGTTCTTAAAAAAAAATTAGTGTTTATTCTTTTGTTTTGCCTTACTGGATTTTCTTTTAGCCTAGCATAGGCAATTGTAGTTAAACCCAATCTTGACATTTTTTTCTGGGAGTTAGGCTTAAGTTATCTAATAGAAAAGTCTTACCAATTAACAAGCATTTATTTATTGAAAGCTTTCTAAATATTAGGTGCTGTGCTAGGCACTGGGACCACAAGGACAAAAACAAGTCTCCACGCTCAGAGATTACAAATAGATACTATTTCTATTAAGGAAAATAACAAGAACATATAAACAATTAATACAGGATAGATAAGGAGGAATTAGCAGCTGGGGAAATCAGAACAGACTTCACAGTGGACAGCATTTTAGCTGTACTTGGAAGGAGGCTAGTTCTGGGAGGCAGTGGGGAGAAGAGAGTGCCTGTACAAAAGCATAGAGATGGTAAGGGCAAAGCCAAGGTGGTGAAACAGTAGGAAAAAGTACAGCTGTATTATATTCTGTAGCTTCTCCACATGTCTAGAAAACGCACCAGACTAAATCTGGATAAGGCAATCCAAGAAAAATCAGAGCCAGTCATTTTTTCCAGCCCAAGACTATAGAGGGACAGGTAGACCTGTGGACCTTGGAGATGGAGTCTGGTCAGGATTGTCACAGGGAGCATTTTAGCGGAGGAGAAGCTGTACAACCCTTGTAAAATAAGAAGTCCTAGATCTAGTACAGAAGGACCTGACTTTGTGCAACCTGAAGGAATTGGCACCATTTTGGCAGTACTGTCACTCCTTACCCAGTTCTGGATAATAGATCCAGGGTGGACTGAAAAAGGGACCTGTGCCTAGCAATGGTGTACAAGGGATCAGATTTCATCCTAAATGAGACCACTTTGGGAGCACTAAAACCTTGAAATTTCCCAGTCTGAGTTGACCTTGAGATCCTGAAATAACACAACTCGATATCTGAAAAGGCTATAAAAGGATACAAGATACAAGTTAAGTCTAGACTTGTCCTCTACAAGTGTACAGAGCCCAAGCCTAAACTAAAACTCAGGACTGTAGGCTAAAAGAATGAACAGACAAAAATAGAATTCCATCTTGAAAAACTTATTAAGGTGATGGATGTTCCCAGATACAATCTCAGAAGAAGAGCATGACTTTAAGACATTTTCGAGTAGCCTCCAAATAAAACATAATTTAGGCACATGTTCAACTTGAGTTTCTAGAAGAGATAAAGAGGTGTTTTTGTTTTTCAGAGTATTTTAAGTTGAATTTTTTTTTTTGTAAATGGAATTAGAGGGCTTAAGGGGAAAAAAGTGCAAGAGAAATGGAAGAATGTACTGAGATGAGATTCAGATTTAACAACTTGATACAAGAGGTGCAAAACTTTGTTCTGATTCTAAATCTTTGAAAATTAGAATGGACAAGATGAGGATCAAATTGAATAATATTGTAAAGTGGTTACCACGGTTCCTAGTGCTTTGTTGTTCAACTGTATCTTACTCTGTGATCACAACAGTGCTGTCTGTGGGATTCTCTTGGCCAAATTATTGAAGTCATTTGTCATTTCCTTCTACAGTGGATTAAGGCAAACAAAAGTTAAGTGACTTACCCAGGGTAAGTGTCTGAGGCTGGATTTGAATTAAGCTCTTCCTGACTTCAGGCCTAGCTCTCTATCCACTGAGCCATCTTGCTATCTCTTTACACTTAATAGGCACTAAATAAATGCTTATTTTCATCCCTTTCCATCTCCCAAATGGAAGCTAATTACTTCATGAGACAATAAAAAATATTAAAACAGAATCAAAAGACTGAAAAAAAGAAAATATAAGATGTATCATAGCAAAAAAATAAAACACCTCAAAAGTGGATGGAGTAAAGATAATTTAAGAATTATCAGATTACTTCAAAACTATGTCCAAAAAATAGTTAGTCCAGATAGCATAGTTTAAGAAATCATAAGAAAAAATTGCTCATCTCTTAGAACTAGAGGTCAAAGTGTAAATAGAATCTGTCAGTCACCTTCTGAAATAAGCTTCTAGAAACACAGCCAAATAGCCTCCAAGGCAAAGAAAAAAATTCTGCAAGCAACCAGAAAGAATTCAAGTAGTAAAGAGTCACAGACAGGATCACGCAAGGTTAAGCTGTTACCAGTATTTTAGAGCATAGAGCTTGGAATATGATGTTCTAGAACAGAATTTCTTAAACTTTTTCCACTCAAGGACCCCTTTTTGCCCAAGACATGTTTACATGACTGGGTATGTAGACATATAAGTAGGTATACAAATCAAACATTTATTGATAATAAATCATAAAAAAATTTATTTTAAAACAATTCTTTGCTATACATGTAATTATGAGATGGGTGTTCTTGTTTATTTTTACATAAAGAATTAAATCTTGGTGTATTATTTGATACTGCAGAATGTAGAGCACTTTCAGCGTTTTTTAGAGTTGATCGATATTTTGATTTTATAATCATCAATGCTGAGAACACTGCTTTGCATAAATATGTAGCACAAAATGGCAGAAGAATGTTTAGGACCATTTGAGAAATTGTTGGAAATTCTGCCCTAATCCCAGGCCAAAATTTATTTAAAATTTTTTTAGGACACTCAAATTTTAAACCTGTATTGCTTGATAACTTGGTAAATTCTTGAACTTTGATGGCAGATGACTGTCATTTTTTAATTTCAGTTGAGTATGGTTTATGAACCCAACTTAGTTTTTTAGAGTCAAAATTTGAAGGGAAGGAAGTATTTCTGCAATTGTTTGAAGTTAACCAGATGATCTTTTATAACTCTTACAATTAAATCTTTGGAAAGGTTATTTTCAGTTTTAAAATCATTTGTAGCTTTAAATATTTCTAAAAAACCATTTTCTACCCTATTCTTTCATATGGTAACTTTTTAAGTAAAACTTTCATTTTTATTTTTTAATATGTTAGAATTTTTACCTTGATGTAGCATGTTTAAGTCATTGAGTTTTTCAAATGTATCTGACAAATAACAGTTTGGAAAACCACAAAAGTCCTTTGAAAAAATTAAAATTAGATTTCTACTCAGTCAAAAATGTAACTTTATCTTTCAGTTTCAGTAATCTGTTCAAACCTCACTCTCTTGAAAGCCACCTTACCTCTGCATTTAGTGATAAACTTTTGTAATTGAAGCCCATGTCTTTGCAAAGGTTTGAAAACAAATGAATTTTAAAGGCTTGACTTTATTTTTTTTTAATTAATTTTATTTATTTTCAATGTTCTACAATCACTACCATATAACTTAGATTATTTTTTCCCTTCCCTCTTCCCTTTTCCCCCCTCCCTTCCCAAGACAGCATGCAATTTTATATAGGTTCTATACATACATTTCTATTAAATACATTTTCACTGTAGTCATGTTGTGTAGAAGAATTAAAATGAATGGGAGAAATCATATAACAAACCAAAACATAAAACAAAAGAAAATGATCTGTTATATTCTGCAATTGAATTCCAAAGTTCTTTCTCTGGGTATGGAAGGCATTTTGCCTTAAAAGACCATTATGAATTATTTTAAGTTCTTACATTTCAATGAAGTTAAAATTTTACCAGAAAAAACTCTCGCACACTCCAGTCACTGCTGTGCGTAAAGTTCTCCTGGTTCTGCTCCTTTTGCTTAGCATCACATCATATAAGTCTTTCCAGGTCTCCCTGAAGTCTTTCTGTTCATCATTTCTTAATAGCACAATAGTATTCCATTGTATTCATATACCATAATTTATTCAGCCATTCCCCAATTGATGAGCATCCCCTTGATTTCCAGTTTTTGGCCACCACAAAGAGTGCTACTATAAATATATATATTTTTTATTTCAAGTAGTTTTTTTTATTTCCTTTTTTCAAATTTATTTATTTATTTAGCTTTTTACATTCTTTTTCACAAAATTTTGGGTTCCAAATTTTCTCCCCATTTATCCCCTCCCCCCACCCCAATACACCAAGCATTCTAATTTCACGTATCACCAATCTGCCCTCTCTTCTATCATCCCTCCCTTCTCTTGTCCCCATCTTCTCTTTTGTCCTGTAGGGCCAGATGACTTTCTATTCCCCATTACCTGTATTTCTTATTTCTTAGTAGCAAGAACAATACTCAACAGTTGTTCCTAAAACTTTGAGTTCCAAATTCTCCCCATCTCTCCCTCCCCACCCATTCCCTTTGGGAAGGCAGGCAATTCAATATAGGCCCTATCTGTGTAGTTTTGCAAATGACTTTGATAATAGTTGTGTTGTATAACACTAATTGTATTTCCCTCCATCCTGTTCTGCCCCCCATTGTTTCTATTCTGTCTTTTGATCCTGTCCCTCCCCGAGTGTTGACTTCAAATTGCTCCCTCCTCCTATTGCCCTCCCTTCCATCATCCCTCCCTCCCTGCTTATCTCCTTCTTCCCCATTTTTCTGTACCGTAAGATAGGTTTTCGTACCAAAATGAGTGTGCATTTTATTCCTTCCTTTAGTTGAATGTGATGAGGGTGAACTTCTTGGTTTTTTCTCAGCTCTCTTCTTTTTCCCTCCACTAAAAAGTCTCCTGCTTGCCTCTTGAATGAGATATAATTTACCCCATTCCATTTCACCCTCTCTCCTCCCACTACATTTCTCTCTCACCATTTACCTTAATTTCTTTTAAGATATAGTCCCATCCTATTCAATTCACTCTGTGCTCTCTGTCTCTGTGTGTGCATGCTTGTGTGTATGTGTGTCTGCACGCATGTACGTGTTTGTGTGTGCATGTGTGTGTACATCTGTGTGTGGTCCCACCAACTACCCAGATACTGAAACGTTTTAAGAGTTACAAATATTGTCTTTCCATGTAGGAATGTAAACAGTTCACCTTTGGTAAGTCCCTCATGACTTCCCTTTGCTGTTAACTTTTTCATGCTTCTTCTCATTCTTGTGTTTGAAAGTCAAATTTTATTTTCAGCTCTGGTCTTTTCATCAAGAATGCTTGAAAGTCCTCCATTTCATTGAAAGACCATATTTTCCCCTGAAGTATTATATTCAGTTTTTCTGGGTAGGTGATTCTTGGTTTGAGTCCTAGTTCCTTTGACTTCTAGAATATCCTATTCCACGCCCTTTGATCCCTTAATGTAGAAGCTGCTATATCTTGTGTTATCCTGATTTTATTTCCACAATACTGGAATTCTTTCTTTCTAGCTGCTTGCAATATTTTCTCCTTGACCTGGGAATTCTGGAATTTGGCCACAATATTCCTAGGAGTTTCTCTTTTTGGATCTCTTTCAGACGGTGATTGATGGATTCCTTCAATACTTATTTTGCCCTCTCGTTCTGGAATCTCAGGGCAGTTTTCCTTGATAATTTCATGAAAGATTATAAATATTTTTGTACCTGTGGGGCCCTTTCCCATTTTTATGATCTCTTGGGGGTACAGTCCTAGAAGCAGTATTGCTGGGTCAAAGGATATGCACATGTTTGTAGCCCTTTGGGCATAGTTCCAAATTGCTCTCCAGAATGGTTGGATCAGCTCACAGCTCCACCAACAATGAATTAGTATTCCAAGTCTCACACATCTTCTCCAACATTTATCATCTAACTGTCCTGTCAGGGCTTGACTTTAAATGGAGTTAATGATTTTGATAGTATCATGAAGCATAACATATGACTCTGGTGATTTTTTTTTTTTTTTTTGGTAATGAGTGCCTTCTGATAGATTATGTAGTGAGTAAAAATATGTTCATTGGCCACCAGCTTTAACTTTTGCTACAAACTCAATATTCTCACCCATCTTTACTCTAGCATTGTCTGTACAGATTCCAACACATTTTTTGCATTGTAAACATGCACTTGTGAAAAATTCATCAATCTTAAAATATTTATCTTCCCTTCTTGCGTGTCCTTTGAAATGGAGACTAAACCGTAATCCTCATGTATGCTTCCTTCATAAATGTATCTTACAATTGTGTAATGTTAGAAATATCAGTTGTTTCATCTAATTGAATTACAAACTTTATGCTGTCCTTAAGCCTGGTAATGAAAGCTGCTGGAATTGGTCATTAATAATTTTATAAATTCTTTTGGAAACAGTATCTTAAATTTTATCCCCGTACTTTTTCCCATGAACCATGTTTGACATTTTTAATAGCAGGTAACATAGGATCTTCCCTAATTGTATAGAGCTTTTTAGTTTTTTGCAATTAAATTAGTTTTGTAAGATGCAAGTAAATACTTTTAATTGACAGTAACAAATTTCTCAAAACATTATTTTTTTTATTTGAAGATTTTAAAAGTTGTTCAAAATACTCCTTTGGTTTATTACAGTACTCTGCATGCTTGGTATTATGGCGTCATTTTAGTTTGACTGATTTCATACTCTCTGCGGCCGAAACTTCATTACAAACTAAGAGGTTTTCCATACTGCAAAAATGATTCGACGTATTTTCTTTTCCTTGTCAGTTTAGGTGTACTACAACTGGATAGTGAAGACTCTGCTGCATTGTCGTCTGTATTTCTTACCTCTTCTGTCTAAATTTAGCCACTTATCCGTGAAAAATATAAACATATATAGATATATAATAAATATGAATAAATATTGCTAATGATTTCTCAAGTAAATACTAGCTTTAGTTTATGGAATTTTATTTGTGCTTAATTTTAAAAATTGATGTTTATGCTTATATACACATAACAGTGATGGTAGAGAAATATTATTAAAAGATTTTTGTCTTTACTTGCTACAGTTAAACACTTGTGTTTCTGTAAAAGAAGATAATGACAGTTTTTAAAATCAAACATTCTAATTTGATACAATCCAAAGATATACGAATTTGACTCTTATCCTGAGGAATGACAGGAAAATATTAAAAGTCTTTATTTTCTGTAATTAAACTATTAATGTTTCTGTAAGAACAGAAAACTTTGTATGTACAGTAAAAACACTGCAATTTATAACATACCTCAAATCTGAGCCAAAGTGTATCTGGCAGCATTTGTTGGTTTTGTTTGGCATGATGGCATGTGCAGTGCAGAGTACACATGTTGTGTGTTCAGAACCAAGGCTGCAGTGAGGTTGCATGATGCAGCCCAGGCAAGCATGGCCAGAAACATCTCTGATTCATTTCACATTTGATTTTCAATTTTTGGTCATTGCACATTTAGAAACCTTTTATTGTTGCCAAATTTTTTCACAAATTCCACATTTACCCATGTGTGTTTTGTGTTCATCTTTCGTTGCTGAAGAAGATCATGCCATCAGAGAAATAATGACATGACTTGCACTTGACTTTGTTTTTTGAGTGCTGGAGGACGGTGCAAGTCATCAACCTCACTTCTCCTCCAGAGCCTTCTGAATCCAGTGACCAGATATTAATCAGAATGACTGGAGTGGAGATGACCTAGGATGAGGCAGTTGGGGTTAAGTGACTTGCCCAAGGCCACACAGCTAGTGACTAGGTGGTGCAGTGGATAGAGCACCAGTGCAGCAGTCAAGTGCATTTGAATTCACTGATGTGATCCTATGTGGAATTTTGACACACAGTTTAAGAAGTACTGTTCTAGGAGATAAAATATCTTGACTCATGGTTTGAAATAACTTAGTAAGCAAATAGACTTTTAATGAAATAAGGACTTCTAAGCATTTCTGATGAAAAGAGCAGAGCTGTGTAGAAACTTTTAATACATACACAGAAGTCAAGAGAAACACAAAAAAGTCACGTAAGACTGAGCAATCATAAGGGACTAAAGACAGATAAACCACTTACATTCTAATAGAGATGATATACCTGTCCCCCTTGAACCTTATCAGGAGTCATAGAGCAAGTCTTACAACATAGAAGGAAGGCTTAGTTTAGTTCTATTATACTTTGAAGATCTTTTTTTTTCCTGATTCATTTATTTATTTTTAGTTTTCAACATTCATTTCCACAAGATTTTGAGTTCCAAATTTTCTCCCCATCTCCACCCACCCCAAGACAGCATGCATTTTGATTACCCCTTCCCTCCAATCTGTCCTCCCTCCTATCACATCCCTCCCTTCTCTTATCCCCATCCCCTCTGTTTTCTTGGAGGGCAAGATAGATTTCTATACCCCATTGCCTGTATATCTTATTTCTCAGTTGCATATAAAACAGTTTTCAACATTTGTTTTTAAAATGTTGAGTTCCAACTTCTCTCCCTTCCCACCCATCCTTGCTGAGAAAGCAAGTGATTCAGTATAGGTTATATATGTGTAGTTATGCAAAACGCTTCCATAATAGTCATGTAGTGAAAGACTAACTACATTTCCATCTGTCTTATCCTGCCCCTATTTATTCTATTCTCACTTTTGACCCTGTCCCTCCTCAAAAGTATTTACCTTCTAATTATGCCCTCCTCCTATTTGCCCTTCCTTCTGTCCTCACCTCACCCTGTTTATTCCCTTCACCACTACTTTCCGGTAGTGTAAGATAGATTTTCATACCAAATTGAGAGTGCATGTTATTCCCTCTTTAAGTCAAATGTGATGAGAGTAAGGTTCACTTTTTCCTTTCCCTCTCACCTCCCCTCTCTTCCCTTCCACTGAGAAAGCTTTTTTGTGCTTCTTTTATGTGAGAGATAGTTTGCCCCATTCTATTTTTCTCTTTCTCCTCCCAGTATATTCCTCTCTCACCACTTAATTTTATTTTTTTAGATATCATCCCTTCCTATTCAACTTACCCTGTGCCCTCTGTCTGTATGTATATAATCCCTTCAACTAACCTAGTAATGAGAAGAGTCTCAAGGGTTATAAATATTATCTTTCCATGTAGGAATGTAAACACTTCAACTTCAGTAAGTCCTTTATGATTTCTCTTTCCTGTTTACCTTTTCATGCTTCTCTTGATTCTTGTGTTGGAAAACAAAATTTTCTTTTCAGCTTTGGTTCATCAAGAATGCTTGACAGTCCTCTAGTCCATTGAATGACCATTTGTTCCCCTAAAGTATACTCAGTTTTGCTGGGTAGGTGCTTCTTGGTTTTAATCCTAGTTCTTTTGACTTCTGTAATATCATATTCCAAGCCCTGCAGTCCCTTATTGTAGAAGCTGCTAGATTTTGTGTTATCCTGATTTTCCACAATACTTGAATTGTTTCTTTCTGGCTGCTTACAGTATTTTCTCCTTGACCTGGGAACTCTGGAATTTGGCTAACTATTCCTGGGAGTTCTCTTTTTTGGATCTCTTTCAGGAGGTGATCAGTGGATTCTTTCAATATTTATTTTACCCTCTGGTTCTAGAATATCAACAGCAGTTTTCCTAGATAATTTCTTGAAAGATGCCTTTTAGGCTCTTTTTTTGATTATGGCTTTCAGATAGTCCCATAGTTTTAAAATTGTCTCTCCTGGATCAATTTTCCAGATCAGTTGTTTTTCCAGTGAGATATTTCACATTGTCTGCTCTTTTTTCATTCCTTTGGTTTTGTTTTATAATTTCTTGATTTTTCATAAAGTCATTAGCTTCTATCTGTTCCATTCTAATCTTTTAAGAAATTATTTTCTTCAGTGAACTTTTGGACCTCCTTTTCCATCTAGCCAATTCTGCTTTTCAGGGCATTCTTCTCTTCATTGGCTTTTTGGATCTCTTTTGTCATTTGAGTTAGTCTATTTTTTACAGTGTTATTTTCTTCAGCCTTTTTTTTGGGGTCTCCTTTAGCAAGCAGTTGACTTATTTTTCATAATTTTTTTGAATCACTCTCATTTTTCTTCCCAGTTTTTGCTCTACTTCTTTTACTTGCTTTTCAAAATCCTTTTGAAGCTCTTCCATGACCTGAGACCAACTCATATTTTTTTAGAGGCTTTGGATGGAGGAGTGTTGAGTTTATTGGGTTCTGTTTGCATGTTTTGGTCTTCTTTGTCACCAAAGTAAGATTCTATAGTCTGATTCTTTTACTGCCTTTCCAATATTGTCCTTGGCGTTTTGGGGTCTTGAAGTCTGGAAACTGCCACAGGTACAAGAGATTCAGCCTCCCTAAGGCCTGCTCAGGTCCTGTCCGTGCTGGCACAGCCTATGCTGGACTGTGCCCTGCCCTCTGCATGGTGCAATAGACACTTTCCTGCAATCTTCCCCATTGTCTTGGGCTGGAGATTCGCTTCACTCCATCATTCTATGGGTTCTACAGCTCCAGAATTTGTTTAGAGCCATTTTTTTTTTACAGATATTTGGCTGGGTTTGGGGACAGCACTCTGGAAAGTGCATGCTGTTACTCCTCCATCTTGGTTCCGCCCTCCCCTTCCCCCCATATACTTTGAAGATCTTAAAAGAAAAGTGGAAAGAGGGGAGGAAGAATGCACTGGAAGGGAGCAGAAAGGAGAAGAAGAATGAGGAAAATATGTCACAAGTGGAAGTCTGTACAACCAGGAGGAGAGGGTGGGTGACATTTAAATTTCTCTCATCTGCACTTTTCAAAGGAATGAAAAATACACACACAGGTATTGAAATATGTTTCTGGAAATGGGTAAACAAAAGAGAGAATAGATTAAGGGAGGGACTGATCAAAAGCAAAACAAATTCCTAAAGAAGAGGCCAGAAACAAAGAGAAGGAAAAGTATGAGAGAATAGGATGGAGAAAATACAGTTCGCATTCTTCACTGAGGGACAGGTAGGTGGCACAGTAAAGGTGTCAGATTTTAAGTCAGAAAGATTCATACTCCTGAATTGAAATTTGTCTTTAGATCCTAGCTGTGTGGCTCTGGACAAGACTCTTCACCCTGCTTCCCTCAGTTTTCCTCATATGTAAAATGAGCTGGAGAAGGAAATGACAAACCAGTCCACTAATGGGGGTCACAGAGTTGGGCATGAGTGAAAAGGAATGAGAAATAACTCATTTCCTGAATGTGATTGAGATGACCTCACCCAAGCAACAGAAGATCGCAGAATAAATAGAAAGCAGAATCTAACACTTGAAGCAGCCTTATGAAGCTTAATCTGCTTCATTCTGCATTCTGATTCCATAGTTCTTTCTCTGGATGTGGATGGTATTTTGCCTCAGGAGTCTCTGGCATTGTTTTAGGTCCTTGCATTTCTGTGAATGCTAAGTCTGTCAGAAACAGTCCTTTCACACTGTGGCTGTTAATGTGTATAATGTTCTCCTGATTCTGTTCATTTCACTCAGCATCAGTTCATACAAGTCTTTCCAGGTTTTTCTGAGGTCCTTCGGTTCATTATTTCTTATAGTACAATATAAGGGCAGCTAGGTGGTACAGTGGATAGAGCACCAGTACAGGAGTCAGGAGGATGTGAGTTCAAATATCACCTCAGACACTTGACACTCACTAGCTGTGTGACCTTGGGCAAGTCAGTTGACCCCTATTGCCTCATCCTGGGTCATCTCCAGTCATCCTGGTGAGTATCTGGTCACTGGATTCAGATGACTCTGGAGGAGAAGTGAGGCTTGTGACCTGCGCAGCCCTCCTTCACTCAAAGCAAAGTCAAGCGCAAGTCATGTCATTATTTCTCTAATGGCATGATGGTCTTCTTCAGCAACGAAGATTCCATTACATTCGTATACCACAGTTTGTTTAGTCATTCCCCAATTGATGGGTATTCCCTTGATTTCCAGTTCTTGGCTACCAGCAAAAGAGCTGCTAAATATTTTTGTACATGTGGGTCCTTTTCCCACTTTTATGATTTCTTTGGGATATAACCCTAGTGGTGATATTGCAGGGTCAAAGGGTATGCACATTTTTATAGCCTTTTGGGCATTGTTCCAAATTGCTCTGCCAAATGGTTGGATCAACTTATAGCTCCACCAACAATGGATTAATGTTCCAACTTTCAATTAATTTTTAATCTTTCAATGGCTGTTTATTAAATATAATTTTTATTGCATCATGATCTGAAAAGGATGCTTTTAATATTTCTGCCTTGGTGCATTTGATTGTGAGATTTTTATGTTCTGATACATGATCAATTTTTGTGTATATACATAAAGTGTATAAAGATATAAAATATATCTACCTTTCTATCCTCATTCAGTTTTCTCCAGGGATCTATTATATCTCACTTTGCTGAGATTCTGTTCACCCCCTTAAAATCTTTCTTGCTTATTTTGTGGTTAGATTTCTAGTTTTGAGAGGGGAAAGTTGAGATTCCTTTCTAGGATAGTTTTACTCTCTATTTCCTCCTGTAACTCATTTAACCTTTTTAAAAATTTTTTGGTGCATATATGTTTAGTATTGAAATTACTTCATTGTCTGTGGTACCTTTTAGGAAGATGTAGTTTCCTTACTTGTGTCTTTTAATTAAATCCAGTTTAATTTTTGCTTTTGCTTTATCTAAAGTCATGATTGTTAACCCTGCTTTTTTTGCTTTAGCTGAAGCATAATAGACTCCGTTCCAGCCCTTTACCTTTACTCTGTGTGTGTTTCTTGTAAATAACATATTGTAAAATTCTGGTTTTTAATCCACTCTGCTATCTGCTTCTATTTTATGGGTGAGTTCATTTCATCCACATTCATAATTATGATTATTAACTGAGTACTTCTATACATCATATTTTTCCCCTTTTTATACTTCTGTTTCTTTTCACCTATCCCTCCTCCTCATCACCACTTCCCTCAGTCTGCCCTCCCCTCTATCAGCCTTCTCCCTTTTCTTATCCCCTTGCCCTCCTATCTACTAAGATAGCTTTCTGTACCCAATTAGATGTATGTGTTATTCTTTTTTGAGCCAGATCCAGTGAAAGTTTCAGGCAGTGCTCACCCCTCTCTCTTTTTTCCCTCCATTTTAATAGGTCTTGCACACTCCTTCATATGAGATCATTTACCTCATTTGTTTCCTCTCTTCCCTCTTCTCCCAGCACAATTCACTTTCTCACCTTTTAATTTTTTAAAATATCCCATCAAAGTCAGTTTACCTGAACTCTCTATGTGTACTACTCTCCTAACTGCCCCCATATTGTTACAGTACTTAAGAGTTACAAATATCATCTTCCTGTGTAGGGATTTAAACAGTTTAACTTTATTGAATAACTTGTTTTTTTCTTTACTGTTTATCTTTTTATGCTTCTCTTGGGTCTTTTATTTGAAAATTGAATTTCCTATTTCAGCTCTGGTCTTTTCATTAGGAATACTTGAAAGTTCTCTATTTGAATGTCCATTTTTTTCCTCTGAAAGATTATAGTCAGTTTTTCTGGGTAGGTAACTCTTGGTTGTAATCCTAGCACTTTTGTCCTCCAGAATATCATTCCAAACCCTCTGATTCTTTAGGGTAGAAGCTCCTAAATCCTTTGTAATTCTGAGTTTGACTCAATATTTGAATTATTTCTTTCTGTCTACTTAGAGTATTTTTTCTTTGATCTGAGAATTCTGGAATTTGGCTATACTATTCCTGGGAGTTTTTATTTGGGGATCTCTTTCAGGAGATGATAAGTGGGTACACTGGATGTGCTTTGATATAGTACGTGGTATGTTTCCAAAATGTTTTCCAATGTGTTATCTTACAAACCTTTATGAAATAGAACAGATATTATCTTTTTTGAAAAAAATGATTAAAATAAAGACCACAGAGATTTAGTGAAATCACTTGCCCCAAGTACTAAAAAAATTAGTAATAGAACGTTGATTAGAAACTCGAATTCTTTTAGCCTGTTGTTTTTTTCCCATTATACCAGTTTGATAATATCAAGTAGAATAATGTCACATACGTGTTGCCTCTTTCTTTGCTTTTGTCTGTCTTCAGTTCATTTAAGGGGAAATCAGGGATGGCTGCTATGTGGTATCTTTGCAGAAACCAGACAGCTACGAAGGCAAACAACTGTGTACCTCATTGACTGTTCTTCCTTTCCATTGTATCATAACATCGTCGTTGTTGTTCAGTTAGGTCTGTCTCTTCGTGACCGTTTGGACTCATAGCATACCAATATGGTCCGTGGGGGTTCCTTGACAAAGATACTGCAGTGTTTTACTATTTCCTTCTCCAGTGTATTAAGGCATACAGAGGTTAGGTGACTTGTCCAGCTGGTAAGTATCTGAGGCCAGTCTTAAACTCAGGTCCTCCTGACTCTAGGCCCAGCGCTCTATCCATCTGAGGCACCTCAGCACCGTAATTATCTTTAGTAATATAGCACCAGATCATCTTGACGTTGTCCAGTGCTAAAGTGGTTGTGATGAATTGGTGTGATGCAGGATGAAGAGACAGGGCCTGCGCCTGATTGGCCCAGGCTTGGAATCTCGCTGGTACTTACAAAGAGATCCATCCACTTGCCCTTCTGGAGGCTCAGTTTTTGCCTGTGTATAATGAAGGTTTGAGATCATTGCCAGAACTGTCTTGTAAACTTTAATGCTCCGTAGAGATGTAAGTAAAGTAGAATATAAGTGAGAGCTATTAAATGAGTCTGAATTTGAGAACTTGCACAACATCCAGTAAAGTTCCGCCTGATTATTGCTAACAGAATAGATCAAGAGTAGAATAATAGCTTATATATACATTTTGTGCGTTCTGGCGACAGACAATTTACATGCATCACTTTTCCAATAATCCTGTGAGGTAGATGGGAGGGACAAACACATGTTTTTGTCTATTTCACTGTTGAGGAAATTGAGGCTCAGAAAGGTTAAATAACTAGACTAAAATTATGAATTTGAATTATAATGCTGAGACTTGAGTGTAGATTTTTAAAGTGTGGATATCTTACTTACCTTTTTACAAAGATATATATTTTCAGTGCAAGAAATGTCCATTCTCTGCAGCAGTAGAGATTTGGTCATAAGTCAAGTTAAATGTTACAGTGAAGGCACAAAGCGACTACTGGACACGTAGAGCACAAAGCCTGCCTAGGGTACCTCTAATATCTTGTTTTGGTTTTGATTTCTATATAGATGAAACAGATGATACATTCATGAAGTGATAATTATACTAGGCACTGTGGTAAGCAGTGAGGATACATTATACAAGCAAGTTAGATAGGAAACGGCTAAATGAGAATATTCTAGTGTTTATGCTAGAAACTCTCTCTGGTACTTCTCCCTTTGCAAACTCTGGGAATAACATTAAGTTCATGCAATAGTAGGTCCCATCTCTATCATTTTTGTCTCTTGGTTTAGGGAGAAAAACCCAATAAATAAGCTCTAATTAGCATAGAATTTGAATAAACTTTTAAAACACCTTGTCAGCAGCTGTATGGGAAGATATATATCATCATTTGCTCTGCAATATCTGATTAGAGAATTATGTAGACCTTTATTTTATTTTTCTTCCTGCCACTCTCCATTTTGACTCTTACTACTCCTTAGTGATTGTATCAAGCATTGTGTAAAGAAACAGAAAATTCATTTAATTAATTATATTATACATAGAAACTTTAGTAATAGATTACCTGGGGAAGCTTCTCGGTTCCTATTAGGCACTTGATACCATTTTTCTCTTGTAAATGAGCTTTTACAGAAGAGTTGTCTGAACTTTGGCTTCTGTGTCTCTGCTCAGTAAGTATCACAGGGTCATAGATTTAGGGACAGAAGGGACCTTAGAATTTATTGAGTCCAAATCCCACATTTTAAAGATGAGGAACCAGAAAGGTTAAGAGACTTATCCCAGGTCACATAGTCATATAACAGAACCATAACTTTGAATCACTATATTACAGTGTCAAACCAAGATTTTTGAAAATAATGAAGCATATTCAATCGCAGCATTTTGATTAAAAGTCATTATGAAGAATACTAATTTTAATAAGAGCAGTTTCTTTTGCCATGGTAAGGATAGAGTGAGAATAAGGGGAGTGGAGACAACTTATTGTTTTTCAAGAAATTTAGCCACAAAGAACAGAAGAGATACAGGATGATAGCAAGAATAGAAGGATCTGCTGAGGGTTTTTCTTTTCATTTTTTTAAGAATCATTTTATTTGTTTTCAGTGTTCTATAATCACTTCCATATATCATAGATTTTTTTTTCCCCTCCCACCCCATTCCCTTCCCCAAGACGGCTTACAATCTTATATAGGTTCTACATATACATTCCTATCAAATGTATGTGTATATTTTGTATTTACACATATATTTGTATATACACATGTATATTTTTTTTATTTTTGAGAAAGGAAGGAAGGGGAATGGTCTGACTGAGAAACCACTCCTTGTAAGTCTCCCTTGTTATGTCATCCTTGTGGTCCTGAAGGCTCTGTCCACTGGTTTCTTCTGTTTTTCATTTCCACTATCTAGCTTGATGATCTCATCCACTTTGATGATATCTCTTTGCAGATGATTCCCAGATCAGTATATCCAACCTTTATTCTCTTTGCTGCGCTATAGTTAGCTAGCTGCTGGTTGTCTGCAGGCATTTCAGAGTGAATGGGGAAAAAACAGAACACGTTATCTTTCCCTCTTCCCAACTTCCCTGTTTATTGACCAGAGTGCCACTATTCTTCCTGTCACCCAGGCTAACAACCTCAGTGTCATCCTCAACTCCTCATTCTCATTCCCTTTATCTAATATATTACCCAATTGTATTGCTTCTGCTTTTACAGTGTCTCACTTATGCATCACATTCTCCCCACTTACAAGTTAGAATCCTAGTTCAGACCCTCATTACATGTCACCTGCCTGTTGCAATCTTCCCCTAAATATCAATCTGATAAAAAAGGTTTCTATACGGAAACTAATTTCTTAACTGAATGGTTTGTGGCTACTTTTTTTATCTCAAAATAGCTTAAAATTCACTGTTTTTAAGTCGTTGAATAACAACACATTTTCTCTACTTGGGGAAACACATTTGGAAACAGGCTAGTTTCTGTGTATAGGAGTTAACATATACCATCTTGTTGAGGGAGAATGAGGTGGGATTTATATGACTTGGCAGGAAGTAGATGCCTAGTTTTAGTGTGGGGGGGGGGGGGTTTGCCCCCCAGTGCATACATTTCTGTACAGAATTGTTTTTGAAAACTATTCTTTCTTACATAAATTTGAATCTAAAATATCTTTGATAAAAATACAAACTAACCTGGAAGAATTCTAAAGGATGAAATGTAAAAATAATTTGATTAAGTAAAATACTAAAGTAAACCTTATTTCTGACAAAAGGTTTATTTTAATTCTTTCAAAAGTAAGACTTTTAAATGAAAGAATTAATTTATACATGTTATCATTTTTATTTCTTTTCCAATTTGGGTGTTATATGAATTTGCCAAAGCTGTCATTTTGGGTAGCTTAAAGTGTTTGAAGTTTCTACAGTATTTTTCATTTGTCTTACAGTTTTCATGGAGTATTCTTAAGACATGAGAATTGCTATTTTTTTAAAGGATTTTTTTTTTTTTAACAAAACAGGATTTTTATGAATTTTTTTTTACTGAATGGGGAAAACTCTAAGAAGGTTTTTAGGTTTAAATTATAAAATACTTCACTGAAAGTTTAAAGAAACTTTTCTTTGTATATGTTACATACAACTGGAGAAATATATTACAGTGCAACATCTGTCTCTCCGTGTGTGTGTAGCATACACAGAATTTCATAATGGAGTGGATTTGATTTGGTGTTCTTTAAGCTATGCTATTGGATTTCAAACTCTGATAGATTTTACCTTGTTGAAAAAAAATTAAGTGTGGTGATAGTAAAAGACTGTTTTGGGGGCAAAATCCTTTCCCATCTGGTTCCAGCATTCCAGGCATGAGGGACAAGTAGGTATTGTGGACTAGATACCCAAGGCTGCTTTCATATTTGCGATTGTATGAAATTGTTGACCTTACACAGATTTGAAATCCCAATTCTCCTTTTGTGTTAAATGGACTTAATTACATGCTCTTTAGTCAACTAACCAAGTGTTTTGGGCTTGTCTATTATATGCACAGGCACTGTGTCAAGCACTGGGGGGATGCTTTCCAAACAGTAGCTAAAAGTGTATTTCCTGTTATTCACAATATAAAGACCACTGGGCTCTTTTTTTAACCGATTAGCCAGGGATAAGTGTGAAAAATTGCAGATGTTCAGCTAGGGGGAATGCTATCCATATCTGCAATAAGTCACAGTTTTGACTTTCACCATGGTTCATTCCCTGCTAGTCATAAAAAAGCCCCATATTTTAAAAGCCACTGGTAGAAAAAAGTAGCCAACTATTAGTTATCTGAAAAGCTCATACTAGTCATTTGTTTTTGCCCACAAACCTTTTACTGGAGCAGTAAGTAGCAAAAAATTTATTGAGCTTCAGATTTTCACAGTATACAATGAAAGATTGTATATGATGTGGAATGACCAAATAGTAGGAGATTTTAGTTGGGAAAGGAAGTGACATAGAGGGATTGGATTGTTCACAAAATGGGGGAGCAATTTAGGGAAGAGTCATCAAAACCCTGACACCAGATCCACAGTTCCCTGGGTTACATTGGCCTAATTTACTTCAGTTCAAGGTATACTTATGTGCCTGCTTAACACTTGAGTTCTGGACTAATAATCACTGAGGATAAATATGCCACTGCCAAAAACTGTAATCTTTCTCTAGAGATTGCTGAAAAATACACTTTTCTGCATATGAGTCTTTATAACAAAATATTAATTCTGATGTGAGCTTTCCTTAACACAATAACCCTGAAATAAAATGCCATACATAGAGTAAAATTGATAACATGCATTTTTTCTTGATCATAATTCCTTTGATTCTGTGACCATTTGTGCTAATATCTCAATTAAAAAGACACTTATTTCAGACAACATTCACTTTTCATAACACATGAAATCTATAGTACTATAAAAACCATATAGCAAATAAAATTCTTAAAACCTTTTAAACCTGAATCTTAACTTCCACTGCGTCAGATGGTGATGTGAAGGCATTGCACTATATATTGTACACTGCTGTAAATCTTTCTGCATTGGCCACCCTCTGAAAACCAAGGGAGGTTGCTGGTACTTACGCTGGTTTTAGAAGATGCCAAGACATTACCTCTGACACTGTCCTTCATAGTTTGTGGATGGCATTAGAGATCATGTAGGAAGCACCAGCTTGAAGTAATCTGTCAGCCCATTTTCTTTGCATGCCATTTGAGATCCTTGTGGGTCTCGGAGTGTGGGAGCCCAGAGGCAGGGTGACCTTTTAACCTTGAGGTTACAATCTAGCTGTTCAGTTATGCCATGTCTTCCTTCAAACTGGGAAGCTAGAAGTGAAGCAGTCGTTTTTTTCTCTACTGTGCATAGTCATGAATATGTGCAGTTGCCAACAGGAAAGTGAAAATGAAATTACTATTAAAATCACACAAATGCTTGAAATTCTGAAATTTAAATATGCAAACATTGAGAATTGACAGTATAGATAAAGAGTTTACCTTCAAGGAGTTTACATTCTGCTTATTTCTATTTATTTCTAAAATGAATATGGCCAGCATTCATCAAGTAAGTGGGAGAAAGATTTTGCTGGGTGAATCTTTTTGTTATTGAGTATAAATTGTGATATTAAAATTTTGGAATATATCACCATTATTATTTATTCTTCCATTTATTTAGTCTGTTGGTTGGTAGTTGTAGTCAATAGAAGATCATAGAAGCTCCTTGGTGGAGGAGATCATCTAGTCCTGAACAAGAATCTCTTTTACAGCTCTTCTAGCAGGTAGTCAGTTTTTCTTTCCCCTCTGTTGAGGAGAAGTCTGCATCTTTGTAGGCAGTCCATTCCATTTTTGTATAGCTCCAGGTGTTAGGAAATTTTTCCCTATATAGGTCCTGAATCTTTGACGCTAGGACAATGACCTTTTCAGTGATACTCAGGCCACCTAAGCCATAAGTAAAAAATAAACTTGCCTTTGGGATACAGAATGGTACTATGGAAAGAGTAGTATATTTTAAATCAGAAGACTTCCAAATTTGTCATTTGTCAGTTGTGTGACTTTGGGCAGATAATCTGGACTTTGCCTTCTTATCCCATTACAGTTTTTTATCCTTTAACTTCCTGACACAGAGGTGGCCTCTACGACTTTTCATATCCCATTTCTTGTTTGTTTTTAACATTGAAATACTTAACATGAGCTGTTAGTCCCTCTCTTACCTATTCTAAAGAAGTTAGTAATGTAGTAGTTTGTGTCTACAAATGACTGACTTTAGATAGGCTTTATCCATCCAAAGATGCTTTAGCCATCTGCTACTGTTTATATAAATATAGTAAATACAGTAACAAATAATAAAGGTTTATATTTATTTTCTTGTTGGATTAGTAATCCAATTAGTAATTGGATTGGATTAGTAATCCAATTAGAAATATCAGTTAAATATTCTAAATTCTAAATAAATTAGAAATGTGCTTTCATTGATATAAGGAATCCTAGGTGAGGAAACTTCTTCCACTGATGTGGATTGGTGCGTTCTCTGAAATTTTTGTATAGATGGCGGTGTTTTCTTTTGTGTATTCTAAACAGAAGTTGTTTTCTGTTACAGCAGAGAAAAGGTAGGCTCATTTCTGTACTGTTACTGTCAACCATTACTGTTGATTATTGAGTTAACTGTTACTCAAGTCATGATGTAAGAGGTGGTGAAATAATATTTCAGCACAGGAAATTAGTTGGCCTTTCATGCACTTTTCAAAATAAAGTATAAAATAACAGTTGCTATTACAGAACTTTATTTTGTAAATCTGATTATTTTAGAAGAGCATATAAAGAATATAATAGATTTTACTCAATATGACTAAATTTTAATTTTATTTAAATACCACCTATAGTGTGATTTTTAAATAAGAATGTGATTAACAAACCACTGGTGAAGTTTTCGGCTATTCAGCTACACCTTTTCAGAATTTGTGGGGCAAAAAAAAAAAAAATTACCAAAATACTATGTACAAATGTGTCAGTAGCCACATTTGCTACTATGTTCCTAGATAATGATGTTTGGGTTATCTGAATGAATAGGTAGATGGCTTTGGAAGTCACTGTTATTACCTTCCTCTCCCCTTGATTTTTAAAGGTAAAGGTGCTTCTTCCAGAATCTTAAGCAGTGGCACCAGATCAGGTGGACTTCTTTTTCTGTGTTATGATAGTCTCCTAACTTTCTGTTTTGAAATTTTATTTATGTTTTATTTATTTTTTGGCATTCTATGCTGCATGAAGCACTAAAATACCATTCTTTAAACTTAACCATGTGGTAAATACTGCTATGGGCATCTTTAGGATCAAAGTAATTATTGAATTAGTACTATTCAGGAAAATCTGGATTTGAGCACACTTTAACAAAAGAATTAAGTTATTTGTTAAAAATTTGACAGGGGCCTAATGCAATCCGATTGCAGATTTCAGCTTGCCAGAGAATAAAAAATTCTTGCTGGTTCAAGATAAATCTGAAACAGAGCTGTTAGAACCTCTTTGATTTGTTAGTCATTAGGTGCAACAAGCTTTTGTTGATATCTGGGCAGCTCTGTTTAAAGAAACAGTAACCTTTTACTGTTGAGTTCAAATCAGAATCTGAATATCTGAGTATCTGAACTGTCTCACGTATCTCCTTTCTGTTTGTACCAGCCATAACGTATGAAGTTCCTGGATAAAATGTGAGATATGTTAGAGCCAGTAGATATGGTTGCTTGAATATTCAAGTTCTGTGGAGTTAAACCACCCAGCCAAAAGGAAATTATAATTTATTTGTATCTACCAGTGCTTTTAAATGAGTGAGCATTATCCCGTGGATTGATAATTTGATAAGCTTGAAATTTTTTTAAAATGGCAAATGCTATGTTGTTATAACTTCTATGACATCTTAGTCTGTAAATCCAGAGGATCTTTTTATCTTTAAAAGTTATTTACAGATCATATGTGCTCATATGCTAGAGACCACTAGGTACGGTGAGTGGAGCACTAGACTTGGAGTCAGGAAGTGCAGAGTTCTAAGTTAGCCTTAAAATTTACTAGCTCTGTGACCCTGGGCAAGTTACTTAACCTCTGTTTGCCTCAGTTCCTTAATCTGTAAAATGGAGATAATAACAGCATCTACTTCCCAGAGCTGTTGTAAGGATTAAATGAAATAACATCAAATGAGTTAATGTATATAAAGCACTTAGCAAATCTTAGAGCACTATAAAAATGTTAGCCATCGTCATCATCATCTCATTCTCATTGAGCCTTCGTTTATCTCTGGTGACTATAAATTCTGAACCATAAACCCATTTCTTTTCAGATGAATTTTCCAACTTATATGCTTTTAAATAATTGGAGGAGTTTTCAGCCAAAATGAACACTTTTTTGTGTTTTGGGTTAAATAGAATATTAGTTGTCCAGATAGTAATGTTGCATATTAACTAATTTATACTGTTGAACATCTTCATCATAGCCAGCATAAATTTATATTATGTTAATTACGCACCAGTGCTAATCATTTCACAAGTATTATTTCATTTGATCCTCACAATAACCCTGTGAGGTAGATGCTATTATTAGCTCCTTTTTTGTCCCCTTTTACAGTTGAAGAAACTGAGGGAAACAAATTTCGTGACTTACCCAGGGTCACATGGCTATTAAGCAAGCATCTGAGGTTAGATTTGAATTCAGGTCTTCATTACTATAGGCCCAGGGCTCAATCTGCTGTGCACCTGCTAACATAACTCCCTTATTTATATAATATTTTAATGTTTGCAGGGCACATATCACCCCTGTGAGACAGGTGTTTTAAATACTGTTGACCCCTTGTATATTAGAAAATTGAGGTTCATGGAGGTTAAATGATTTGGTCAGGGTCTCGGGAACTAGTGTCAGAACCATACAATTTCTGGATTGAGAGTGGCCCGGATTTGTGATTCTATTAGTGTAGGGAACTAAATTTTTTTCCACCTATACAGATCAACATTTCCTCTGTATTTTAGTTTCAGAGAGTTCCCTGGAGCATTAAGGGGTTGTGATTTGTGCGTGGTCACACAGCTTTTTAAGAAGCAAGAAGCCAGGTCTTTCTGACTCCAAGGTGGGCTCCTCTCCACTCTATGGTGTTGTCGTTCAGGCATAAGTTATGGTGCACAAGTAACACTCTCTCCCTCCTCCTCCTCTTCCCCTTTCTCCCAGTAAGTTAAAAAATGTCAGGTGTTTATTATCTAAGACATTAACATAATACTTGTCAGATAATGATATTTATTTTTCCTGTTTGGTGTATGCTTTATTATTTTCTAAAACCATAGGATAATGAAGAGATTTTGTCATACCTTTAAAAAATTAGATATTGTGGGTAAATATTGGTTAACAAGTTGGAGGGTAATTGTGACTGGATTCACTGTAAAAATATATTTTCATAGTAGGTTTTAATTTGCAACTAAGATTCATTATCCACTTTCATTTGTACATCTCCTAGTTCCCTTACATACGACATTGCATTTTAGGTGCTTAATAAAATGCTTAAGTGTTGAATGCTTTATTCAGGAAACCAGTCCCGCAACCATTATTTTAATTTATATTTTTATCTCCTAAATTTGAATACAATCTTTTTCTCAACACTAGAGGGCACTATTGAGTTAGGAATTTCAGGTAAAATTAATTATTCATATTAAGTATTGGATGGATTGTAATTTATTTTAAAATTATTAAGTTTTAAAAACTAAAATGTCCTTATTAGTCTTAATTACCAAGTTAGATATGGTGTAGCAGAAGAAATGGGGGGAATGTCCAGTCAGTTTTAAGGATTATGAATTAGGTTCAGGTATGTAATCAAGGACTTCACTAGACCTGGGGATTACATAAGTATAGATGTATATAGTAATTAGATGAAATTAAAACAGTTTATTGTACTTATATTTTTACATCAGTTTTCTTGTTTGTAAGACTGAATATTTTTACATCAGTTTTCTTGTTTGTAAGACTGAATAAAAATAAAAGCATATCAAAGTCAAATTTCATAAAGAAGTAAATTCCTTGTATGTAGATCCTTCACATAAAGTATTAAAATGAAATAATGATGGTAAATTTACAAACTATCTGAAGGCAGAAAGAATAATTTTTTTAACTATTTGGAAGCTAATGATGTGCTCAATGCTTTCCCAGACATATTTTTAGCCTTTATGCTGATTTACTTTTGCTTCTAGAATTAGGATTTTCATTGTATTCATCAAATTTTTCTTGAGTATTTAATCTGTCTTAAACACTGTGAATTCCTGAAGGGGGATAGCAGTCTAGTGGAGAGGATTAAAGGTATGATGCATAAGAGTCAAACAGTACCTAAGAAATGTACTGACTGCTAGGAAAGTTCATTGGAGCGAAGGGTTTCTTTTAGTTAAAGCAACAATGGTACAAGAAAATGTGAAGAAGGCATTAGCTGAGCTAGATTGTTGAAGTGTAGGTAGGATATTATTTGCATGGAGAGCAAAGTTGGAAAGAGTTTGATGTAGTGAACAAAAGCTTAGTGAGCAAATGAAAAATTCTAAATGGAAACATTTTTTGTGAAATGATATGTATGACAGAAAGAAATGGGGATATTTATTTGGAATATATCAAAAGGTTTTTGATTGGGGGAAAATCTATGTGCTCTATCTTTCAATAAATAGTTAACTAACATTTGTTAATGTTTTTATGCAAGATACTGAAGGAAACAAGATAGGGAAGCAAAGATAAAAATGACAGCCCCACTGCCTTCAAGAGATTGCCTATGAGGGCCAAGGAAAAGTAGTGGAAAAGATAAGTGTACTACAGGGTGGCTGGCTGAGATGATGGCAGTGTTCTAGGAGAACTTTAGGAGAGAGAAAATGCCTTCATCTGGAAATCTGGGAGCTTCACAGATTGGCACCTAATTGATGAAGTTCACTGTGAGTCAGCATTGTGATTAGTGGCAGCTAAAGAAGCTTGATGGAATCTTGGGCAGCACAGAGAGACATATACTCATGAATAAAAAGATAGCAGCCCTTTTGCACTTTTAGGGTGAATATCACCCCCTCTGCAATATTATGCTAATTCCTGGCATAATAGTTTAAGAAGGACATTGTTAAATGGGAGTGTTTCAGAGGAGAGCAGCCAAGATAGTCAATAGTAAGGGCTCACTGTGTGCAAGGTACTATACTGACTACTGGAGATAATAAAACAGAGGAAAACTATATAAAAAGAGGCTGAGGCATTAGAGGATTGGGAAGGGTACTAGAACATGGTGAAGTCCAGAGAAGTACAGTGTGGTGGGAAATGATTGTGATGTCTGCCCTGGGCTCCCTCTTTAAATGGAGGACTTGCAAGGAGCTTTCTGATATTTATCCAGTCAGAGGGAGGGAGAGGACCCCTAGGGGCAGGCCAGACTGATGAGTGTGAATTTCAGAGTTGATGTGATCTTGTTGAATTGGTCTTACAGGAGACTATGATCAAGTCCAGGAGTTCAGGAGGCCGCTGGCTCTCTATCCTTGAATTAGATAAATTTGATTTGTTTAGCTCCAGAGGTCAGAACTGAGAATAGTGGGTAAAAATTTCAAAGAAGCAAATTTAGGCTTGATGTCAGGGGAAAATTGTTAATAATTAGAGCTGTATGAAATTACCATATCAGATCCAGAAGAGACCGTAGAAACATCTCATCCAACCTTTCCCTCAACCTCCTTATTTTACAGATGATGAAAATGAGGCCCAGGGAGATTAAGTGACTTGTTCAACCATGATCCTCCAGAGCCTGGTGGCATGGGCTTCCTTGGAAGGTGGTGGTTTTGACTTTCCTTGGAGGCCTTCAAAGAGATCTAGTTTCACCACTTGTAAGATATGTTGTAGTGAGAGTTTCTCTTATCTGTGCATTGTACTAGATGACTCTAGAGGTCTCTTTAAATCAAAATTGTTATGATTCTGTTCTTCTGTGGGTTTGGAGATTGCAGGTGAAAAAGTGCATTCTAGACTTAGATATGATATATGCAAATGTAGGAGCAAGAGATGATTTTTGAGTTTAGATGGAATCAGTAGTATTGCATTGTGGCTGGAATACAGAGTGTGAAAAAGAGAGTAATGTGAAAGTTAGAAAGATGGCATGGGCCAGATGATTTAAGGCCTTAAATTTCAGGCTGATGAAATTCTTTTATCCCACAAGCACTAGAGAGCCACAGAAGGTTTTTGTCCCTGGGAGTGACATGGTAAGAGCTGTGTATTAGGAAGAGTATTTGTGTCAGTAATGGATTAGCAAGGAGAGAAACTGAAATGTCAGAGAGACCAGCTCATATTTCTTTATAATTGTCTTAGAGGTGACAAGGCCTTCACATTAGTATGGTAAGTGGTTGAGTGAAGAGGAAAAGGGTATGAATTCCATAGATTTTGTGAAGGAAAAATTGACAGAATTTCACAACTGATTAGATACGGGGGAGGATGTGTGAAATGGAAGAATCAGGGATGAATCCAAGATTTGGAGCCTCAGCGACAGGTAAGATGGTGGCGCTCGAAAATGGAAAGTTGAGATTAAGGGGATGAGGTTTAGTTTACAAGGTTTGTGTGTGCAGAGAGGATTTTGAGGTAGCAGTCAAGGTGGAGATGTGCAACAGGCACTTAGTTGGAAATGCAATCCTGGAGTCCAGGGAAGGAGAGGAAAATCAGGACAAAGCGTTGTCATTTGGAGGTATGTATTGTTGCAATCTTCTTGCTCAAATTTTACTTGACATTCTTTTACACTTATATTTCTTCAGTGATAGTGGCTTGTATTTCTTTGCTTACTTTGTGACTGTTACTTAGGTATCAAGACTATATTTGTTTCATTAAAAAGAGTTTAGTATAGTGTTTTCTTTCTCATTTTCTTAGGATAATCTGTGTAGCATAGTTTATTGTCATTGTTTAGTCATTTCACTTGTGTCTGACTGACTCTTCATGACCCTATTTGAGGTTTTCTTGGTAAAGATACTGTACTGGTTTATGATTCCCTTCTGCAGCTCATTTTACAGATGAGGAAACTGAGGCAAGGAGGGTTAAGTGATTTGCCCAGCATTACATGGCTAATAAGTGGCTGAGGCTGGATTTGAATTCAGGTCTTCCTGACTCTAGGTGGGGTGCTCTAGCCACTATGCCACCTAGCTGCCTACTTATTAATGCATAGGTATTAATTACTGTTTAACCGTTTGTTAGAATTCACCTGTGAAACTGTCTGACCAGAGTCTGGTCTCTCCTTCTCTAGTCCTGTCTCCTGCCTCCCTCACACATCCCTGTACTCCCCTGTCCCTGGTCCTTTATAGATAGTTCAGTTCTATTTTCTGAGATTGGATTACTTAAGCCCTGTATTTCCTGTTATGTTAATTTGTGGCATGCTACAAAAAGGTAAAAAGATGATGACTGAGTCTAGTCCATTGCGATTAGTAATTCAGTGGTTGTGACTTTAGAGATCAGTTTTTAAAACTAATGGGGTCACAGCCAAGATTACAAAAGACTGGGGATTAGATAGAGCATTTATTACTATGTGTCAATCACTGTGCTGTTTTTTTGTATCCCTGTTTACTAGCCCAGACTTTCAGTGTACTTTCCAGAAACTCCTACTTCTCTTGCCCATGGAAATAAACTTTTACTTAAAAAATGAACTCTGAGGTTTGAAATTTTTTAAAAATGTTTTCCATTGCAGAAAAGATTTTTCTTAGCTACCGAAGAGCTCATTAGAATTTTTAAAAGGTTGTGAGGACAGGTAACCCAGGTGATCAAGCAGAGTGGGACACCAGGAGTGTTTTAGTTACACACTCACCTCAACTTGTTGAGCAACTTTCAGTCTTCCTTTTCTGTACTATGTTTTCTATTTCCTTTAGCCCATCTACTCTTCTTCTCTATCATTTGATGATGTTCTTTTTTTAATGTCACTATTACTTCTTAATGACTTCCCCCCTCAACTTTCCCCCCTTTTTGTACGAAGCTCAGTTCCATCCCTGGGTACTTTCTTTTATCTTTTTTTTAGAAGTCATAATTCTTTTATCTTCAGCTATTATAGAAAAGAAATCAAATTGAGTTATAATTACCTGAACTTCAACATAGTGTAAATGGCAGTGAAAAGGAAGGAACAAATTCCAGTGCGTTTGTGACAGTGGCATGGACAAGACTTCATGACTTAATAGATACGCAGAAGGAAGATGAAGAAAACGGAAGACATAACTGAGGTTGTGAGCTTGGATAGCTCTTGCTGTCTTGGGGATGTGTGAGGGAGGCAGGAGACAGAGACCAGACTCTGGCCAGACAGCTTCACAGGTGAATTCTAACACATGGTTGAACAGTAATTAACACCTATGCATTAATAAGTAGGCAAGTAGGTAAGTAGGAAGAAGCAGAATCAGTGTCAGTACCTCGAGTAGAAATATTGAAACAAAAAGGGAAAGGTTTCTTGAGAAAGATGATAAGTTGATTTGGGAATATTAAACTTGAAGTACCGATGGAAGACAATCAAGTGGAGGCTGTTGTTGGAGATAAAGATTGTGATAAAGTCCTAAGGAACAAATAAAATAGTTAAAAGAGAATGTACAGAGAAGCTAAAGGTTCAGAAGCCAAGTTTTGGTGTTAAAGGAACTGAAGGAAAAAGAGAAGAAATAGTGAGAAAGGTAGGAATGGAACGTCATGATACTGCACTGTCATAAAAGGCAAGGAAAAAGGATATAAGGAAAAGTGTGCTAAGTATTGTCACATGGTGGGGGGCGGGATTGGGAAAGAGAGAGGGAGACACTTCCAGTAACATAGCCCCTATCTTCAAGGAATTTACATTTTAATGAGAGAAAATAACCAGGGGAGAAGGAAGGAAGGGTAACTGTGGGACAGGAGGGAGAAAAATTTGCAGTTTGAAGAGCTGAAGCAGGTATTTTGAGAACCTATTTATTGTGTTACCTTTGTAATAGAGAAAAGATAAAGAGAAGGCTGTTCCTAAATGTAATGTATAATATATATATTGTAAATCTTTGACACGTGTAGTTTATTTTAAATTATGTCTTTTGAGGAAACCAAGCAGTTTTCTAGCAAGAAGAATCTTTTTAAGTTGCTGACATTTAAAATTAGGAGGTACTTTATTTAGAGATCTTTTAGTCCAAATCCTTTCATTTTATAGTATGTACTTTGGAAAGTAGGAACTAAAACCCAGATCTGCTGACTTCCACTGAAGTGTAGAGGGCAGTGCCATGGACTGGGCAGTCTTGACTTTATCAGTTGCAAATTGCTCATATTTAAGATTTATAAAATACTTCCTGTATAGCTCTGTGTGCTATGTAGCATAAGCATCATCATTCCCATTTTACAGGTGAGGAAACATTTAGAGGTGAGATAATTTATGCTGCTAGTAACTGTCAGCACAAGGACTTAAAATTTCGCTCTTCTAGGCCAGCTCTTTGTCTGTTTAACAACTTACTGCTTGTGCAATTTGTTGCTTTATGCTCAGTATTTAGCGCTTGTTTTTATAACAACAATAATATATATTTTTACTACCTTTATAGCCTCAGGTTAGTTTATTTCACATCTACTCTGCTCTCATCCACGAGAGTTCTAGGATCATATGAAATAATGTACTTTAAAGTAGTTTGAAACTAAAATTTTTTCAATGTTTTTATTGGTGTAATTCTTTACATTAAAGGTGTCAGACACTCCTAAGTGCTGTCTGGACCAGATTAAAATGTAATTGGGAAATACTTAACAAAACAAATAGAAATATAATAAAACATAGGTAATTGCATTTCAAAACAAAGTCAATATGCAGCATGCAGGGGTCCTTTGATAGTGATCAGAGCCCTCTGTTTCATTTGAGTTTGATATCACCATAATTTCCCCCAGTATTCTTCTTTTCCCCCTACTAAACCCCATATAATTTTTTTTAATGAGAAAGGAGAGAAATCACTATAACTAAAAATATATGCACTTACTGATTTTCTACCTTTGCAAAGGTATGGAGAAAAGGTGTCCTCTCATTTTTTCCTTTAACCCATGTCTATTTGTAATTTTGCAACACTCCATTTTGATTTATTTTTATGTTTTTCCTCCTTATGTGATAGACATTGTGCATATTATTTTATTCTATCTGCTTCTATCCATCAGTTTATCTAGATTCATCATAGTCATTATGTCTTATAGTAGAGTAATAATCTTTTACATTTGCGTATCACCATTTATTTAATCATTCCCTGGTCTGTGGACACATACTTTGTTTCTAATCCTTTGATATCACAAAAAGTGCTATCATAATTTTGATAGGGCACTTTCTTTTAATCAGTTGCCTTCTGGGGATCTACCCTAGTTGTGGAATCTCTGGATTAAAGGATATGGACATTTTAGTTGCTTTATTTGCATAATAACTGCTTTCCAAAATGGTGGTGCAGATCCACAACTCCATCCATAACACACTGAGGTGTCTATCTCACATAATCTTCCAGCACTGACTAAACCCTTCTTTTGTTGTCATTGCCATTGATAATTTTCTCTTCCTTTCCTTCCCTTCCTTTTTTTTCCAATATCAGATGGTTTTAATTACTCCTGCTTAATAACACAATTTCAGTTTGAAAGTTCTATTCCCATATTGTCCCTACTTCTTAACAAAGTTCTCTTTATAAAGATGTTACTCTGCATGTATTTACTCTCTATACTTGTATAGACACATATATCCCCTCATCAAAATGTAAGCTCCTTGAGAGATAGACTGATATATTTTCTTTTTATATTCTTAGAATCTATCATAGTACTTGCCATACAGAAGGTACTTAATAATTGCTTGTTCAATGAAAAAAATCTACTTTTCTTTCTGTTGTGTGACCATCAAAATGTTGTCATCGAGTCATGTCAGATTCTTTTGTTATGTGTTCATTTATGTTTCCTTTTTGGCAGTCACTTTTTTAAGATTTTGAGTTCTGAATTTCCTCCCCTCCCCCCACAAAGTGGCACGCAATGTGATATAGATTTGTACTTGTCCAATCACATTAAACTTATTTCTGTGTTAGTCGTGTTGTAAAGAAAAATAAGAACCAAAGGCAGTAACCATGAGAAAGAAAGAATAGAAAGCAAATAGTATGCTTCTATCTGCAGTCAGACTCCATATTTCTTTCTCTGGATGTGGATAGCGTTTTCCATCTTTAATTTTCTGGAATTGTCTTAGATAGTTGCATTGCCGAGAGGAGGTGAGTCTGTCGAAATTGTTGCTGTTACTGTATACAGTGTTCCCCTGGTTCTGCTCACTTCATTCAGCATCAGTTCTCATAATCTTTAAAGGTTTTTTTCTGCAATCTGCCTGCTCATCATTTCTTATGGAACAATAGTATTCCATTACATTCATATACCGCATCTTGTTCAGCCATTCTCCAATTGATTAGTATCCCCTCAATTTCCTATTCTTTGCTACCACAGAGAGCTGCTGTAAATGTTGTTGTGCATGTGGATCATTTCCCCATTTTTAGGATCTCTTTGGGATACAGGCCTTGTAGTAGTATTGCTGGGTCAACAGGTGTGCACAGTTTTATAGTCCTTTGGGCATAGTTCCAAATTGTTCTCCAGAATGATTGGATCAGTTCACAATTCCGTCAGTATATTAGTGTTCCAGTTTTCTCACATCTTCTCCACCACTTATCATTGTCCTGTTTTGTCACGTTAGCCTATCTGATAGGTGTGATGTAGTATCTCAGAGTTGTTTTAATTTGCATTTCCCAAATCAGTAGTGATTTAGAGCATTTTTTTATATGAGTACAGATAGCTTTAATTTCTTCATCTGAAAACTACCTGTTTATATCCTTTAACTATTTATCAACTGGGGAATGACTTGTATTCTTGTACATTTGATTCAGTTCTCTGTATATTTTAGAAATGCCTTTATCTGAGACACTGTTATAAAAATTGTTTCCTAGCTTTCTGCTTTCCTTCTAATCTTGGTTACATTGGCTTTATTTGTACAAAATCTTTTTTATTCAATATAATCAAAATTATCCACCTTGCATTTCAGCATGTTCTCTGTCATTAGTTTGATCATAAATTCTTCTGTTCTCCGTAGACTGACAGGTAAATTATTCCTTGTTCTCTTAATTAATCACCCTTTATTTCTAAATCGTGTACCCACTTTGACCTTAATCTGGGTATATGGTATAAGATGTTGGCCTGTACCTAGTTTCTGCCATACTGTTTTCCATTTTTTCCAGCACTTTTTGTCAAATACTCAACTATTTCTTATTCCAGAAGCTGGAGTCTTTGGGTTTACCAAACAGTACTGATTACTATAGTCATTGACTACCACACGTTGGGTACGTAACCTATTCCACTGATCTACCACACTCTCTTTCTTAGCCAGTACCAAGTAGGTTTGATGATTGCTGCTTTATAATATACTGTTTTACTTTTATCAAACTGTCTTCCTTGTGTGTATAGATTGTTCTCATAAAAATCCTCATTTGTGTTAATATTCTTAGTCTTCTTTTGGGGAGGCACTTATATTAATTAAATTATGTATTTTGAACTGGAAGGGACCTCAAAGGCTTATCCATTTCAACCTCCTCATTTTTAGGTGAGAAAACTGAGGCTACATAAGTAGCTTTCCCAATATTAATAGTAAAGTGAAGATTTGAATTCAGTGTCTCTGACTCCAAGTTCAGTTTTCTTTCCGCTGAACTATGCTGCCTTCTTCTGTGTGCTTATACAACCAGTTAGTAAGCATTTAATAAGTGCCTACTGTGTGCCAAGCACTGTGAACTCCTTGAGGAGTTCACAATCTAATGGGGGAGATAACATTGCAAATGTATAGACAGGCTAAATACAGGCTAAATAGGAAATAATCAGGAGAGGGAAGGCACTACAATTAAGATCATAAGATCCTAGAATTTCACCGTACTTTTCCTGTATTCCACCCTCTCAGATACTTTGAGAATGGTCCTTCGTGCCCTCAGGGTTGTGTTGCCTCCACTATAACCTCTTCTGTGTGCATTTGGTCTAGTCTGGCTGCTCTTTCCAGCTTTCTTTTCTCTGGAAGGTAATTTTATGGTGTATGTATGAGAATTCTATTGTCAGTGGTAGAAAAAAGTTTACAAAAATCTTCTACTTTTCATTTGTCTTTTACTCCTCTAGCTTTGTCCTGAAGTTGTACCTTCACTTTATTTTCTCTCTGCTGTTTCCTGCCATTTTATGGGGTGATACTCCTCACAATTTTCCACTATTCTCTATTTATTTCTATAAATGGCCTTATACTATATTCTGTTTTGCCCCGGATACCATATTTTTACTTTGAAAGATCAAATATTGCCTTGCTAAATGCGGTTTCTAGGCTGTATTGCCCTTTTTTGTAATGACAGTAGATTTATCTTGTCAGTTCCTTTATCCATTTCTCATTTTTCAGCACAAGCAGCTTGTTTAAATGGTTCAGGATGGAATTATTTAAATTGCACCTTACTTAAATTGAACCTCATATCTTTTTCTCATTTTTATTCCCTCTAGTTTTGTATTTTTTTAATTTAACAAGTTCACAACCTGCCTGTTCATAAGAATGACTCCTATATCAATGGTTTACTCTTAATTTATAATCAGGTAATTTAGTGCATAGAGTTGTTTTAGATTTCTTTTTTGTAGTCAGTAAGACTTGAATTTTAATCTCACCTTACTTACTATTTGGTGCCTTGGATACGTCATTTAACTCCTCTCAGCCTCAATTTCCTCATTTTCAAAATAAGGATAATACCTGTTGTGAGGATAAAAATCTGTATAAAGTGCTTTGCAAATTTTTAAATATTGTATAAATGTCAATAGTGTTGTTACTGTTATTTCATACGTGCCATATTCATGTTTTATGGTCAACAGTTTTGTTGGTTTTTTTGTTTGTTTGTTTGTATTTTTTTTTTTGGAAGAAGGAGCAAAACTAGGTCTCTCCAACTTGCCCAGGCCACTCCTGGATGTGATCTCATTACTGGTTGATTAAGCAGTCTTGACCGCCTCCATTTCCGATCTGGCCTAGGCAGCCTGGAACTCTCTTCCTTCTGTATTGGTGTCAAATTTAGTGTAGACACATAATCAATTTAGCACCTTGTACTTCGGAATTTGATTCACTCCCTCACTCCAGAGGTTTACAGGAATCTCCTACTATGCCTCACAAATTAAATATGGAGTATAAAAGAACTGTGTTCTACAATTGGCATCATTTTATCATATTTTTTGCCTTAAATTTTTTGTTTTTTTAAACTCTGTATTTAACAAACCCAAATAAAACAAGCATTTCTATATACAAAGTAAGACAGAAAAAGGATTGTACATGAAATTGAGTGTGAACTTGCAAAATTGCCCTACTTATCCATGTTTTCTTCTGGCATTTCTTCTGTTTTCTTATATGTATTTTTTAAAAACTTCGATGATTATTATTATTTTTTTTTTTGCAGATGAGGAACCTTTTTGATATGTTTGGTTTAATTTTAGTTAAACTTGTTTTCTAAATCTAGATCCTAGTGAGGCAAACATTTTAACTTTACCTTTTATCAACATTTATTTATAGGAATAATGTATTTGTTGCCTTGGACTTGAAATAATCAGAGCCCTATTGCAGTAAACAGAAGGCCAGGAGCTGATGTTGTGGGAAATATGGACCTAATGAACGGGCAGTCGAGCAACATTAACATTGCAGCTACTGCTTCAGAGGTAAGAAATACAATTATGTATCTACTTAAGGATTTTTAACTCTTCAAAGATCCTTATGTTAGATATTTAAATAATCCACCGTGCAATTGATGAGCCGAGATTCTGGTCAAAAAGGATGTCAGAAGTCATTTAGTTCATCTCACATTGGAAATATGACTTAAGTTTACAACATGACTAACATAGGCATCTAGCCTCTCCTTAATATCTGCTTATAATAGAGAACTCAGCATCTGTCAAAGCAGCATCATCCATCATTGGTCATCTCTAATTAGGATTTAAAGTTTCCCCTCATAAAATATTGAAATCTACCTTCTTCAGTAAGTACAACAAGAAAATCAGTCTCAAAACCCAACTGCTCATCATTCATATCATGGAGGGAAGGGAAGGTGCAACTGCTAAGTAAGGTAATACCAGCCAGGATTTTATGCAGCAAGAATTCTGTGCACTTTCTGCCCCTTTGGCCATTCCCTCTAATTGGATGGCTCTTCTCAGAATCTCCATGTAATCTCCGTGTCTTCATTTCTCCCCAGCCTGCACTCCAGACTTTTTCTCCCTTATCCCACTCTCACACTTCCTTTTATGTATTGTCTTCCTCTATTAAAATATAAGCTCCTTAAAGTTAGGGATTGTCTTTTTTTAAATTTTTTTTTGCTTGTATTTGTATTCCCAGGCACAGTGTCTAGTGCTTACTAAACACTTAATAAAGGCTAATAACTAACTGACCTGGCAGAAACCCTGAAATATTGGTAATTTGGGCTTTGGAAATTCTAGTGGTTGGTTTACTGCTCTGGCCAGTGTGATGAAATTGTGCGTACAATTCTAAGAAGTAAATGTAGGGATGAATGCTTTCCCAACTTGAAATCATTTTGGATAATCTCTTTGACTTTTAAGACACATTATGTTCCTTTCTGATTCGGTACCAAAAGAAGGCAAGTTAGGTTGGAACAAATTAAAGATACCACATACCAAAAAAGATACAAAATAAAGATACCCAATTGTTGGAAATGTTTAGTTGCAAAGGTTCTGATGATTCCCTAAAACATGTCATCACAAATGCACATGAAATGGGATGAAAGTATGAGTAACCACCCTGCACATGAAGTCTTTTCTGATTCCCCCCAACTACTGCTGTCTTCCTTCCTCAGACTACTTTATATTCAATTATATTTATTTATGCTTATTCTTTTTATATTTATTCTGTGTACATTTTATATGAATTTGTTTTGTCCGTTACAATATGAACTCCAGAGTAAGAATTGTTTTCATTCTTGGTTTGGAGGGGTTTTAAAAAAAAAAAAGTTTATTTTTACATGCATTCATAATCTGTCCTTCCCGGTATGTTGTTGTATTCAGTCATTATCCAGTTGTGTCTGACTCTTCTGGACCACATTTGGAGTTCTCTTGGCTAAGATACTGAAGTAGCTTGCCATTTCCTTCTCCAGCTCACTTTGCAGATGAGGAAATTGAGGCAAACAGGGTAAAGTGACTTGCCCAGAGTCACACAGCTAGTAAATGTTTGAAATCAGATCTGAACTCAGGAAGGTGAGTTTTCCTGTCTCCAGGCTGTCACTCCATCCACTGCATCACCTAGTTGCCCCTCTCCCAGTGTACATTTCTCAATTGAAAAACATTTTTAAAAAAGAATGAGAAACAAAATTATCATCACAAACAGGCATAGACCCACAAAGCTGCACCCCTATATTGGTCTCATATAAAATACGTGTCTCAGCATTTATCAGCAGTCTTCTGATGTGTGGTTTGGTTTATTGCTTCATTAAGACAGAGTTCTATAGTCTCTCAAAGTTGCTTTTCTCATTGAATAAATTATTCTTTTCTATTCATTTTGTTTTGTGTCAGTTCATAAAGGTATATCCTCAATTTCCTCTTAAAGTATACATTTAGTCATTTTTAAAAATTAATTTGTTTTCAGTTTTCAACAATTACTTCCATAAGTTTTAAATTTTCTCCCCCTTTCTTTCCCCCCCCATCCCCTAAGACAGCATGCAATCTTATGTGGGTTCTGCACATACATTCTTATTAAACACATTTTCACATTACCCATGTTGCATAGAAGGATTAAAATGAATGGGAGAAACCATGATAAAAACCAAAAGAAAACAAAACATAACACAAGAGAAAATAGTCCACTTCGTTCTGCGTTCTCATTTCATAGTTCTTTCTCTGGATGTCGATGGCATTTTGCCTCAAGAGTCCTTTGGGAATGTTTTAGGTCCTTACATTGCTGTGAATGCTAAGTCTATCAGAAGTAGTCCTCACACACTGTGGCTTTTACTGTGTATAATCTTCTTCTGGTTCTGCTCACTTCACTCAGCATCAGTTCATATAAGCATATTGTCTATGTTCAGACATTTGGAAGCCCTCTATCTTGATCTGTTTGTTTGTTTGTAATTTCTGTTAGTATTTTTTCTGAAGTTCAGGGTGCTGACTTTTCCCCCTGAATTAAGTGAATGATATATGTGCTTGATTAAAGAAGATTGTTGACCCTTCAAAAGTTGCTTTCCTTTTAAACAAGCAGATGTAAGAACCTCTGCAGCAGGCCCTCCTGTATATATTGGGGTCCTTGCTGATAAAGTGATGTGGTACCTCAGAGTTGTCTTGATTTTCATCTCTCTAATCAGTAGTGATTTTGAGTATTTTTTTCATATGACTATAGATAGCTTAATTTCTTCCTCTGAAAACTACCTGTTCATATTCTTTGACCATTTGTCTATTGGGTAATGACTTGTATTCTTTTAAATTTGACTCAGTTCTCTATATGTTTTAGAAATAAGGCCTTTATTAGAGATACTGGTTACAAAAATTATTCCCCAGTTTTCTGCTTCCCTCCTATTCTTGGTTCCATTGGCTTCCTGCAAAAATTTTTCAATTTAATGTAATCAGAAGTATCCATTTTGCATTTCATAATGTTCTCTATGTCTTGTTGGGACATAAATTTCATTTAGTCATTTCTTGTGGCACAATAATATTCAGTTATTAACAGAATCTGTTTAACTATTCCCCAAGAGGACAGCCCTTTGGTTTCCAATATTTGACTACTCTGAAAAGAACTGCTATAGTTTTTTATTTATTTAAATTATTTTTAAACATATAGGTCATTTTCCCCTTTCTTGAAGTTCTTTTGTGTATAAATATAGGGGTGATTTAGCTGCATCAAAGTTAATACAGTTTAGTATGGCTTAATTCAAAATTGCTTTCCCCAGTGGCTCGATTCAGGGCTCCATCAACAGGCTATGAATATGTCAGTTTTCCACAGCCATTTCAACATTTGTCATTTTCTTTTGTCATCTTTGCCAGTTTGATGGATATTTGAGATAGGATGTAAAGTTGCTTTCATTTGCATTTCTATTAATTGCTAAGTGATGAAGCACTTTATCCTTTTTGGCAATTTAAATTTACTTTCAAAACTGCCTGTTTATAACTGTTGATCATTTCTCCATTAGGGAATGACTCTCAATCTTATAAATTAGTTCATTGTTTTTCTTGGATATGAGATTTTTTATTATTGAAATTTGTGGCAGAGATTGTTCTCCCTTTGTCTTTGTCTCTTGTAGTTACATTACATTTGCTTTTACAAAACTTTAAAATTTTGCATAATCAAAGTAATTATTTTGTGATCCAATCAATAATTTAATCATGAGCTCTTCCACTATACATCTGAAAAGAAATCTCTTCATCCCTTCCCTAATTTGCTTATGATGTGACCTTTGATTATATTTAGGTCATGTACACATTTGGAACTTATTTTGATGAGGTATTTAATCTAAACTTAAGTTTCTACCAGACCGCTGTATAGTTTGCTCAGCATATTTTGTCAAATAGTGAATCCGTTCCCCTTTAGCAAGGATCTTTTATATGTTATATATCCAATATTTTCTAAATGATCTCTTTTTTAGCCAGAAGCAAATCGTTTCAATAATTACTACTTTGTAGTACAATTTCAGACAGATTTGTTATCAGTAGACTTCTTTTATTATTATCTTTGGGAGTCTTGACTTTTGTTCCTCTGTATAAATTTTTTTCTAGTTCTATAAAATATTTCTTTGGTAGTTTGTTAAAGTACTGAATAAGTAAATTGATTTAGTTAGACTTTTTATTTTATTTGTTTGACCTACCATGAGTGATGTTCTCCAGTTATTTAGGTATGTGTTAATTTCTGCAAACAGTGTTTTATAGTTGGATTTATAGTTCCTAAGTGCATGTTAGTGGATATATTTCCAGATATTTTATAGCTACTGTAGTTGTGGGTTTTTTTTTTAAATAGAATTTCTCTTTCTGGTTCTTCCTGCTGAGTTTTGTTTGTGATATACAGAAATGATTATTTTTGTGGATTTTTTTATTATCTTGAAACTTGGTTGAATCATTTCAATTAATTTTTTGTTGCTTCTTTAGCAAGTAAGCTGTACTGTCTTCAAAAAAATCGTTTTTGTTTCCTCTGGGTTTTTTTTTTTGACCATGTTTGTTTCCTTGATTTTTCTTATTGCTATAGTTGTCATCTTAGCACTTTGTTAAATTGTGGTGTTGATAATGGCTATACTTTCTTTATCCCTGATCTTATTCAAAAGGCTCCTAACTTTTTTCCATTACATATCATATTTGTTCTTGAATTTGCATAGACATTGTTTGCTTTATTGAGGAAAGGCCCATGTGTTTTCATGCATTTTAAAGTTTTAAAAAGAAGCTGATTGAGAGAGCATTCTGGGGAGACGATGAGTGAGAACACTTCCCAGCTCTCCAAATTTCTCCACAGAAAAGGACAGAATGTTGCCTCTGAGTGATTGAAAAGCAGCAAAAATAAACAAAAGATGGAGATAAAGCAATTGTTTTCCTCCAGCAACCTGAAAGGACACCCCAGAAAGACTTGACTTCCCAGAGTGGAGGTTTGGCCCAAGTGAAATGCAAACACCTCCAGGTTTAGTCAGGAATCAACAAACAGCGGACCCTGAGGGCAGCTCAGTTGGGAGGGAGCCTCAGGACCTCCCGCCTCTTGGACCTGTGACTGAGTAGGAGATTGAAGGACCTTCCACCGGCAGGATGTGAAGCCCAGCTTTGCTCACCAGATGTGGTCCCAGACCATGCTTGGTGAGTGTGGTAGCAGAGGGGCAGGGACCTTGCTGACCCTGGGTATTTACAGGAGAGCAGAACGGTTGAAGTTTACAACTACTGAAAGGACTACAGGGAGCAAGAGCATTTATGGGATAGTGTGGCTGGAGATGCTAGAGTAAGCAAAAGAGCAGGAACTCAACCATAGGGTAGCTACTGTGGGGATAGAGAAGATCTGGGTTCATATTTGGAGGCATGTAGTAGAGCTAAAAATATTGCCACTGCTTTTTCATTGAGAAATGTCAAATGGTCACAAGCCCAAAAAGAGTTCTTGGAAGAAGTTAAAAAATCAGTTAAGAGAGACTGAGGAAAAATTAGGGGAAAAAAATAAGAGCAATCCAAGAAAATCAAAAAGATTGTGAAGGTAAAGTCAACCAACTGGAAAAAGAATAAAAAACTTAAGGAGAAAAATAATTCCTTGAAAACAGAAATTGGAAAAGGGGAAAGTAATAAGACACCAAGGAATAATGTGTGTTTGTCCTTCATTTTCGAAGAGGACCATGACATCAAGATGAAGACATGACTTGCAGTTGACTTTGATTTCAGTGAGGGAGGACTGTGCAGGATCACCAGCCTCACTTTCTTCTCCTGAGCCATCTGGGTCCAGTGACCAAATATTCATCAGGATGACTGGAGGTGGCCCAGGATGCAATGTGAGATGCTGGCTATTTTAGGCTAAGGTCTTAACCACATTCTCACTTTGAGTGAGATATGCCCATCAATGAATAGACCTCTTTAAGTAGTTAGTCAAGGGATGGCCCCTTTTAATAAAATTTAAAAAAAAAAATCAAACTTGGAGGGAAAGACCTTCAGGGTTCCTGGGTAAAAGAGAAACAATTTCTATTTAGTATTTACATTCACTCTGTGCTAAGTGGGCATGGACCTGTTGTCCTGGCTATGAGCTCCAGACTGAATTGGGTTTAAGGCTTGGTCTTTAAGTGAGAAATCTAGCTAGTAAACCCAAAGGAAAAAGACATCTTTTGGCCATGGACATGTACCTTCCCCTGGGTAGAGTATCCCAGGGAAGGGGGAAAAAAGAGGAGAGGAGAGGGAGGAACTACTACTCATTCATAGGTTGTTTCTGTCCTTTGTTCTCAAAGAGGACCATGACACCAAGATAATGACATGACTTGCAGTTGACTTTAATTTGAGCAAGGGAGGGTTGTGCAAGGTTACCAGCCTCACTTTCTCTTCCATAGCCATCTGTGTCCTTTCTTTTTTTTTAATTTATATATTTTTAGTTTTCAACATTCATTTCCACAAGATTTTGAGTTCCAGATTTTCTGCCAATCTCTTTCCTGCCTCCACCCCAAGAAACCATGTATTCTGATTACCCCTCCCCCCAGTTTGCCCTGCCTTCTATCACACCTCTCCCTTCCCTTATCCCTATCTCCTTTATTTTCTTGTAGGGCAAGATAGATTTCTATACCGCATTACCTGTATTTCTTATTTTCCAATTTCATGGAAAAACAATTTTTAGCATTCATTTTTAAAATTTTGAGCTCCAGCTTCCCTCCTTTCCTCCCTCCTCACCCATCCCCACTGAGAAGGCAAGTGATCCAATATAGGTTATGTATGTGTAGTTATGCAAAAAACTTCCATAAAAGTCATATTATGAAAGACTAACTGTATTTCCCTCCATCCTATCCTGCCCCCCATTTATTCTATTCTCTCTTTTGACCTTGTCCCTCCCCAAAAGTGTTTACTTCTAATTACCCCCTCCTCCCATTTGCCCTCCCTTCTGTCATCCCCCACACCCCACTTATCCCTTCTCCCCTACTTTCCTGTGGTGTAAGATAGATTTTCATGCCAAATAGAGTGTGAATGTTTTTCTTCCTCAAGTCAAATGTGATGAGAGTAAACTTCATTTTTCCCCTCTTACTTCCCCCTGTTCCCCTCCATTGAAAAAACTTTTTCTTGCCTCTTTTATGAGAGATAATTTACCCCCATTCCATTTCTTCCTTTCTCCTCCCAATATATTCCTCTCTCACCACTTAATTTTATTTTTTTATATATCATCTCTTCCTATTCAACTCACCAAGTGCCCTTTGTCTATATGTATATAATCCAGCTACCCAAATATTGAGAAAAGTCTCAAGAGTTACAAATGTTAACTTTCCATGTAGGAATGTAAACACTTCAGCTTTAGAAAGTCCCTTAAGATTTCTCTGTCTTGTTTACTTTTCCATGCTTCTCTTGATTCTTGTGTTTGAAAGTCATATTTTATATTCAGCTCTGATCTTTTCATCAGGAACGCTTGAAAGTCCTCTATTTCATTGAATGACAATTTTTTCCCGTGAAGTATTATATACTCAGTTTTGCTGGGTAGGTGATTCTTGGTTTTAATCCTAGCTCCTTTGACTTCTGGAATATCATGTTCCAAGCCCTGCAGTCCCTTAGTGTAGAAGCTACTAGATTTTGTATTATCCTGATTATAGTTCCATAATACTCAAATTATTTCTTTCTGGCTGCTTGCAATATTTTTTCCTTGACCTGGGAGCTCTGGAATTTTGACTGCAATATTCCTAGGAGTTTTTCTTTTGGGATATCTTACAGGAGATGATTGGTAGATTCTTTCAATATTTATTTTACCCTCTGGTTCTAGAATATCAGGGCAGTTTTCCTTGATAATTTCTTGACAGATGCTGTCTAGGCTCTTTTTTTGATCATGGCTTTCAGATAGTCCCATAATTTTAAAATTGTCTCTCCTGGATCTATTTTCCTGGTCAGTTGTTATTCCAGTGAGATAGTTTACATTGTCTACTCTTTTTTCATTCCTTTGTTTTGTTTTATAATTTCTTGATTTTTCATGAAGTCATTAGCTTCCATCTGCTCCATTCTAATCTTTAAGGAATTATTTTCTTCAGTGAACTTTTGGATCTCCTTTTCCATCTGGCCAATTCTGCTTTTTAGGGCATTCTTCTCCTCATTGACTTTTTGGATCTCTTTTTCTATTTGGGTTAGTCTGTTTTTTAAAGTGTTGTTTTCTTTAGCAGTTTTTGGGTCTCCTTTAGCAAGCAGTTGACTCATTTTTCATGATTTTCTTGCGTCACTCTCATTTCTCTTCCCAGTTTTTGCTCTGTTACTTGATTTTCAAAATCCCTTTTGAGTTGTTCCATGACCTGAGACCAATTCATATTTTTCTTGGAGGCTTTGAATGGAGGAGTGTTGACTTTGTTTTCTTCTGTTTGCATGCTTTGGTCTTCCTTTTCACCAAAGTAAGATTCTGTAGTTTGATTCTTTTTCCAGTTTTTGCTCATTTCCCCAGCCATTTGCTTGACTTTTGAGTTCTTTATCAATGTGGTTCTCTGCTTCCAGCGGGGGTGGGAGGTGTATTGTTGGTTGTTCTATCCCCCCACAATCTGTGGACCTAAAACTCCAAAAACAGTGGCTGCAGCTGCGTGTTCCTCTACCCCATCCCAGCTCTGTTGCCCTGGGGCTAGGGCCAGATTACTCTCCTTCACTGGTCCCACACAGGCTTTTCCCACTGACCTTCCAATTTATGCTCAGCGTTTTGGGGTCATGAAATTTGGAAACTACCACAGGTATGAGAGATTCAGTCTCCCCAAGGCCTGCTCAGGTCCCCTTTCTGCACTGATGGCCCACATGTCACTGCTCTCTGCCCCCAAAATGGTGTGAGAGACACTTCTTGGCAACCTTCCAGGCTGTCTTGGGCTAGAAATTTGCTTCACTTGGTCATTCTGTGGGTTCCTCAGCTCCACAATTTGCTTAGAGCCATTTTTTATAGGTATTTGATTGAGCTTGGCAGGAGTACTCTAGAAAGTCCATGCTCTGCCTCTGTCCTCTCTCTCTTTTTTTTTCCCAATTTTATTAAAAGGTGCCATCCTTTGAGTAACTACTTAAAGAGACCTATTCATTGAATGGGTATATCTCACTCAAAATGAGAATGTGATAAGATCTTAGCCTAAAATGGCCAGGGTCCCACATTGCATCCTGGGCCATCTCCAGGCATCCTGATGAATATCCGGCCACAGGGATAATAAACAAAATCAAAAGAATGAAAAAAATAGAAGAAAATATTGAACCATTACATCAGAAAAATAGCTGATGTGGAGAACAGATCAAGGAGAGACAGTATAACAACATTCAGACTACCTAAAAGTTAAAAAAAAAAAAGAATCTTGATATAATATTATAAGAAATTACTAAGGAAAATGTTTTGAAGTTCTAGAACAAGAAAATAAAGCAGAAATAGAAAAAAATTCACCAATCATCACCTAAAAGAGATTCTGAGAGGAAAACTTGTAGTAATAGCATAGCTAAGTTTCAAAAGTCCCAGGTTAAGGAGAAAATATTAGAAAGAACAAGAAAAGAAAAACAATTTAAATACTGTGGAGCTGCAGTGAGGATTACACAAGACATAGCAACTTCTACATTGAAGAACTATGGGTCTTGGAATACTATATGTCATAAAACAAGAGAACTGGGGTTAAGACTAAGGCTAACTTGCCCAGCAAAGTTAAGTATAATCCTGAATGGGGTATATAAAAAGGGATATTTCACAAATTGAAAGATTTTCAGGTATTTGTGACCAAAATGATCAGAATTGAGTGGAAACTTCAACATATAAGATCCAGGAGAAATATAAGGTAAACATTAAATAAAGACCAATTATAAGGACTCAATAAGGTCAAACTATTTTTTTCTTAATATGTGACATTATTAACAGTGTTACAACTGTCGTTATTTGGATAGTTTGAAAGAAAAGTTTGGACTGAACTGTGTATGATGGTGTGATTCTAAAAAATAAAACTGAAGGGAGAGAGAAAAAGGAGTAATTATCTCATAAAATGAGGCATGAAGGGAAGAATTAACATAGAAGAAACTAGTATGGGGGGGGGGGCATGTGGTGGTAGAACATTACCATCGTAGGGAATGGATTAAAGAGAGAAAAATATATAAATCTAGAAGTATGTAAAGGTCTTCTAAGTTCAGAAAGAAATAAGATGGCAAGGAGATAGGGCTGGGGGAGAGGATACAGGAGGACTCTAGGAGAAGTGGATAGGTTAAGGAGTAGGAGGGCAAGGTGGCAGGTAGAAGTAAAGCAAAGGAGTGAGGAGGGGTAGGGCAAATAGGGTGTTATTGAGGAAAAATAGGAAGAAGGACAATACACAACAAGTAATTATACCTTATAATGCAAAATGAATGTATTTACCCGCAATACGAAAAGAGATACCAGATTAAAAATTGGAATTCAACAATATATTGCTTTCAGGAAACATTGTAAAAATGAGAGATATAAAGAAAAAATAAAGGTCTGGAGTAGAATTTAGTACGTAAAAAAAAGGAGGGGTAGTAATTATAGTTTCAAATGAAGTTAAAGCTAAAATATATTTATATTAAAAGAGAAAAATAAGGAAATTGTTTTAGCAATATTATTCAATGTTGTTTAGTTTTTTTTCAGATTATATAAAACTTTGTCAAATTTATAAGAATGAGTCTTATTCCAGTTGATAAATGGTCAAGGAATATGAACAGGCAGGTTTTTGATGAAATCAAAGCTATATATAATCATATGAAAATCCTCTAAATCATTTGAGAAATGCAAATTAAAACAACTTTGAGATAATCACTTTACCCTGTAAGATTGGCTAAAATGATATATGCCCTTCAGTTGGGGATTGGCTAAACAAGCTGTGTATATGTGATTGTGATGGAATACTAATGGGATGTAAAATGATGAGTTGGATACTGATTTAGTAAAACATGGAAAAACTTAGACTTTTGAAGGAGATTGCTGTTCACCTCCAGAGAAAGAACTGACAAATTGAAATATACATAGTATGTTCTTACGTATATGTATGTGTGTACATATGTATTTTTATAGATATGTATGCATGTACATTTACATATTTTCATATTTAATTGGTGCCTTGTGGGAAGAAGGGGTAAGAAAGGACAAATAAAATAAAAAGTACACAGGAGAGAACAAAAGAAAACCTAGATGGAATCACAGAAAAGCTGGATAGCTTTGAAAACAATGTGTAGTATTTCTTATATAGGTTTTTCTTGAAATGGAAATTTATTGTTTTTGTACATGGAAAGGGTTTTTTTTTTCTCATTTTGTATTTATGTGTAAAATGAACAAAACATTAAAGAAACCAGTTCTGGTTTTTGTGAAGAGCCTTTTAAGCATTTATTGATATATTTTTATTATTTATAGTATTAAAATGATTTATATTTATGGACTTCCTTATGTTGAACCACCGCTGCATTCTGGTATAAACCCTGCCTTTTCAGAGTATATTAACAGTCCTAATATATTGTTGTAACCTACTTGATAATACTTTATTTTAAATTTGTATGTTATTGTTTGTTGGCCACATTGATCTGTAGTTTTTTCTCTGCTTGGTCCCTCCCTGACTTAGATATTAAAACCATATTTGTAGCATACAGGATTTGAAGAGAACCTTCTTTTCTCTTTATTGTAACAGTATATGTAGTGTTACATTTCATTTTTCTTTGAATATTTGATCAAATTGACTTGTAAATTCTTCTGGTCTTGAATTTTTTTACTTTGAGGTTCATTCATGATTTATTCAATTCCTTTTTCTAATGTTGGGTTATTTTAATAGCATTCTATTTGTTCTTAAGTTACTAGTTTTTTAGTATATAATTGGACAAAATAGTTTCTGTTAATTTTTTTTCGGTTTTCTCTCAGTTCTGAGTTTTTTCATTTTTGAAATGAATTTTTTTCTCTTAAAAAATCAAGTTCATGTTTATCTTTCTTAACCTGGATTTAAAATCCATTCTCATACACTATCTGTGTGATCCCATACAAATCACTGTTTTCCATAGTTCTTTCATCTCAAAAATGGGAACAATAATAGCATCTACTTTCCAGGGTTGTTGTGAGGATTAAATGAGACATCAATTGTAAAATACTTTGCAATATTATATAATATATATATATTGGATATTTGCCACTCATTAACTATCTCTAAGCCAAAGTTTCCTCATCTACAAAACTGCAAAAGTAGTCAAGATAATCTTTTAAGGCACATTCCTGATTACCAATGTATGATTAAATGATATTAATAAGTAAAGCCAATATATATATCATATATATATATGATATTATATAAATCCTATTTTCTAATGGAAGAGACAATAAGTAGTCATAAAAATATAAAGGGAATAAATAAATTTCTGTGCCTTTTAAGTGAGTAGCTTAAAACTGTGCTAAGACTGTACACTGAGTGTTTAAATACGATGTATTTTGGGAGAGATGGCACTTGCAATTGGGGGAAAGTCATTAAAGGCTTCATGCAGAAGATAGTGCTTAAGCCATATCTTGAGTGAAGAGAGGGATTCTGTGAGGTAGAACAGTGGACAGAGCACATCTGAGGCAGGAGGAATGTGCGTGGCAAGGGCATGAAAATGGGAGATGCAGTATTGATCGAGGACAGAGAGAAGGCCATTGTGGCCAGATGACAATGAGCAAGGACGAATAATGTCCCCGTGAGGAGCCATGTTGTGTAGAACGTTAAAATCTAAGGAGTTTGTATTTTATTAGAGACAGTAAGAATCCGCTGTAATCAGGAAGTCACATGATAAGATCTGCACTTAAAAAAGGTTTTTTTGGCAGTGATGTCGTGTGCCAGACATTCCCTAAGCTCTTTGTAAGTATTGTTTCATTTGATCCTCACGATAACCCTAGAAAGCTGAGACATAAATAGAGATTAAGTGATTTGCCCAGTGTTATACAACTAGTAAGTGCATGAGGCAGAATTTGAACCCAAATCTTCCTGATAGCAGGCCCAGTGTTCAGTCCACTGTACTACCTGGGTATTAGATGAACTAATTAGGGAGATGAATTAGAAGTCATTACAGTTACCTAGATAAGGCATAATGTCGACCTAAACTGAGGTGGTAGCTGTGTAAGTAAAGAAGGGTTAGAATGGCAGAGATGTTGTGAAAGTGGAAGCTTCAAGATTTGGTAACTGGAGAGGTATTTAGGTTCTGGAGAGAGTTGTTTAGGAAAGTGCTGAGATGACAAACCTAAGATACTAAAAAGATAGTAGTGCCTTCAGCTGAAATAAGGAATTTTGGAGGAGAGATTAGGTGGACAGATAATGAGTAAAATTTTATGATTCTGGGAAATCTAGTTTAAATTTTACATTTGCTGAAATTTTAGAAGTTCTGAATTAGCTTTCATTGTAATTGTGAATTGATAGTTATGTATTTATAGTATTAATAATTTTTTAGATGTCTTAGGTTTTATCTTTTGCTATATTTATTGTAGTGGTTCAGTGAATCATGACTGATTTATTTACTTTGATTTAAAAGGTACTTCCTTAACCTCTTCCCCAAAGTGTCTTGTTGAGTATCAACAGGGAACATAGATTAGAGCTGGATGGGACTAGAAGTCATTCAGTCCATCCTTCTTACTTTACAGATGAGTTTAGAACTTAAAAAATTTTCCATGTTCTCCATAAAAACTCTATGTTAAGATGAGGAAACTGAGGCACATAGAGGTTAATGCCTTTCCCAAGAGCACATGGGTAGTAATTGAACAGGAATTTGAACTCAGATGCTGTAACTTCATATGTTGTACACTGCACCACTAGATTTTGAATTGGGTAGAAAGTTGTATTATATGACTTTAAAGTTCTCTTTGGACTCTCTTCTTCTATGCTGAAATAATTTTATATTTGTTTATAACCTTTTTGATACATGTATCATTGAATTTATTGTCCTATTGTTTTCCAGATCCAGCCTGCATCTGTACCCTATTTTTATATATGGTAGACATCTTAACTTGGAGGAAAAGATTGGCTTTACTTATTAATATCATTTAATCATACATTGGTAATCAGGAATGTGCCTTAAAAGATTATCTTGACTACTTTTGCAGTTTTGTAGATGAGGAAACTTTGGCTTAGAGATAGTTAATGAGTGGCAAAGCTAGTCTTCTGGCTCCTAGATCAATGCTTTTAAAAATAAGGCAGATCCTATCTCAGATATACTCTCAACTGCACATTTTTGTAGCATTTAATTGTTCAACACTTTTAAAATTTGTCATTTGTATTTTGCCTCTTAGTTTCCATCACGACTATAGTGGCTGCATATTAAACTGGCTGTGGTGTTTGTTTTTATATTGACAGAAAAGTAGCAGTTCCGAATCATTAAGTGACAAAGGCTCTGAACTGAAGAAGAGTTTTGATGCTGTGGTATTTGATGTTCTTAAGGTTACACCAGAAGAATATGCGGTAAGCAATGGGTTGGCAGGTTTTTTCTTAAACTGTTTATTTGATAATGAGTTGTCTCCATAGACAAATTTGGTTTAGGGATCGAGGAGCAAAGAAGGACTTGGGAGCAACTAATATCATAGATGAGCAGTCAGTTATCTTGTGGCACTTTTTTTTTTTTTTTTGGGTACATAAGTTTTTTTTTTTTCAGATTTTGCCCTATTTATTTATTTAATTTTTTACATTCATTTTCACAAATTTTTGGGTTCCCAGTTTTCTCCCCTTTTATCCCCTCCCCCCACCCCAATACCCCAAGCAATCTAATTTTCCCTATCTCCAATCTGCCCTCTCTTCTGTCATCCCTCCCTTCTCTTGTCTCCATCTTCTCTTTTCTCCTGTAGGGCCAGATGACTTTCTATTCCTCATTAACTGTATGTCTTCTTTCCTAGTTACAACAACAATATTAAACAGTTGTTCCTAAAACTTTGAGTTCCAAATTCTCCCCATCCCTCCCTCCCCACTCATTCCCTTTGGGATGGCAGGCAATTCAATTTAGGCCCTATCTGTGTAGTTTTTCAAATGACTTCCCTGATAGTCGTGTTGTGTAAGACTAACTGGATTACCATCCCTCCTAACCTGCCCCTCATTGTTTCTCTTCTGTCTCTTGATCCTGTCCCTCCCCAAGTGTTGACTTCAAATTGCTCCCTCCTCCCTTTGCCCTCCCCCCCATCATCCCCTCCCTTGCAATATCTCCTTCTCCCCCACTTTCTTATACTGTAAGATAGGATTTCATACCAAAATGAGTGTGCATTTCACTCCTTCGTTTAGTCAAATGCGATGAGGGTAAACTTCTTGTTTTGTTTCCCTCCACTAAGAAAAACTCCTACCTGCCTCTTAAATGACATATAGTTACCCCCTTCCCTTTCCCTCTCTTTCCTCCCCCTACATTTCTCTCTCACCATTTACCTTAGTTTCTTTTAAGGTATGGTCCCATCCTATTCAGTTCAATCTGTGCTCTCTATCTCTGCATGTGTGTGCATGTGTGTATGTGTGTGCATGCGTGTACATGTGTATGTGTGGTCCCACCAACTACCCAGATACTGAAAAGTTTTAAGAGTTAGAAATATTGTCTTTCCCTGTATGAATATAAACAGTTCACTTCTGGTAAGTCCCTTAAGACTTCTCTTTGCTGTTTCCTTTTTCATGCTTCTTCTCATTCTTGTGTTTGAAAGTCAAATTTTCTTTTCAGCTCTGGTTTTTTCATTAAGAATGATTGAAAGTCCTCTGTTTCATTGAAAGATCATATTTTCCCTTGAAGTATTATACTCAGTTTAGCTGGGTAGGTGATTCTTGGTTTGAGTCCTAGTTCCTTTGCCTTCTGGAATATCCTATTCCACGCCCTTCGATCCCTTAACGTAGAAGCTGCTAGATCTTGGGTTATCCTGATTGTATTTCCACAGTACTGGAATTGTTTCTTTCTAGCTGCTTGCAAGATTTTTTCCTTGAGCTGGGAGTTCTGGAATTTGGCCACAATGTTCCTAGGAGTTTCTCTTTTTGGATCTCTTTCAGGTGGTGATCGATGGATTCTTTCAATACTTATTTTGCCCTCTGGTTCTAGAATGTCAGGGCAGTTTTCCTTGATAATTTCATGGAAGATGATGTCTAGGCTCTTTTTTTGATCATGAGTTTCAGGTAGTCCCATAATTTTTAAATTGTCTCTCCTGGATCTATTTTCCAGGTCAGTTGTTTTTCCCATGAGATATTTCACATTCTCTTCCATTTTTTCATTCTTTTGGTTTTGTTTGGTGATTTCTTGGTTTCTCGTAAAGTCATTAGACTCCATCTGTTCCATTCTAATTTTGAGAGAACTATTAAATTCAGTGAGCTTTTGAGCCTCTTTTTCCATTTGGCTCATTCTGCTTTTGAAAGCATTCTTCTCTTCATTGGCTTTTTGAACCTCCTTTGCCAATTGAGTGAGCCTATTTTTCAAGGTGTTAATTTCCTCAGCATTTTTTTGGGTCTCCTTTACCAAGGTATTGACCCGATTTTCATACTTTTCTTGTATCTCTCTCATTTCTCTTCCCAGTTTTTCCTCCACCTGTCTAACTTACTTTTCAAAATCCTTTTTGAGCTGTTCCAGGGCCTGAGCCCACCCGCCACCCCCCTGGGGTGTCTGGGATACTGAGGCCCCGCCCTCCACGTCTTTCCTTGATGGCAAGGATACGTCCTCATCATCAGATCCAAATGTCGGGATCATTTGCATTTGTTGGAAAAAACTCTCTATAGTCTTATTTTTCTTCCCTTTTCTAGGCATTTTCCCAGCCAGTTACTTGACTTCTGAGATTCCTTTCCACCCCCGCCTGGATCCGCCCAGCTAGTGCTTGGCCTCTGAGATTTAAATGGGCTTTCCTCCTGCCGGCTGTCAATCAGTGAGCTTTAGTTCAGGTGCTAGGGTGGGGGCAGGGCTGCCTCCCAGACTCTGATCCCTCGGGGGCTTTATGCAGAGACTTTCAGGAATGGAGCGGGTGGGGGCGGGGTGGGGGGCCCGCCTCCCAATCTCAGTTCCCTTGGGGGTTTTGAGCAGAAGCCTTCAGTAATAGAGCGGGGTGGGGGCAGGGCCGATTCCCAGGCTCAGCTCCGTCAGGTTTTATGCGGGAATCTTCCGTAATGAAGATCCTGCCTGCTGTTGGGGGATTCCTGAGTCCTGGGCTGCTGCCGCCTCAGCCGCCGCCCACACCTCTGCCTCCCGCCGCTTCCTGCCCCAGTCTCTGCTGCCGCCACTTCCTCCCAAGGGGGCCCGAGTCACGGAGACGTTCCACTCCCCTCCTCCAGCCCGGCCTTCTCTCTCACTGACCTGTAGCTTCTGTGGGTGGAGGGACTTTCCCGGCTGCCGGAGCTTCTGTCTCTGAAGCCTGCTCGGATCAGCTTCTCTGGGGCTGCGGCCAGGGCAGCACTGGGGGTGGGGTCCACTTTCCGGGGCGCGCCGGACCCTGGGGACGGGTCTTCAGGGCTCCCTGGAACGGAAATCTCTTCCACTCTGCTTCTGCACACCTTGTATTGACCCAGAAGTTATGGGGGACTCTTTTTATATTAATTCTATGGGCTTTTGGTTTCGGAGCTCGTAAACGTGGGTCCTTCTACTCCGCCATCTTGGCTCCGCCCCCATCTTGTGGCATTTTCATAGGTGTTGGTTTGGATATCTTTATTGGAGATAAATGCCCTCCCATTCAGCAAACTCCTCCCACCACATGTGCTTTAGGCTTCCATGTGAGTTAAGCTGGTCACATGGGCCTGTTAATGAATGGGAAAGATCTTCCCATATGAATTACCATTACACTACTTCAGTTATTAAGAAGGTCAGATTAGATTTTATATTTCATACGAATGTGTACTATAATTATATTTGGAGTCAGAGGATGTGGTTCTGAATCATGGCTCATCCACTTAATTATGAATGACTAACTGGAAGGGGAAATATAAGGAGCAAAGAACTCTTCATTCTGCCTAGGTCCTACTTCCAAGAATGCTACACTCATTGCACTGTAAGCTTAAACTAACACTACTTTTGGATCACTGACCAAACCTTTGTGGAAAAGCATGATGTTCAAGACGATACTGGGAAAAAACTTACTTTGCATCATGGGTCTTTGTGAAATGTGATAGTTATTGTTATCATAAGAGGAAAGAAACCTTACTGACTTAATATGTACTACCTTTATTATACTTGTGTCTACTATTCCTTTATACTTAAGCTTCCAGAAAATTAGTAACATGCTTATATACGCCTGTCCTTAAAAATCTTTCAGTTGACCCTGTCCTCTTCATAGACTGTTATCCTGTGACTCTCTTCCTTGTCTTGGCCAAACTCCTAGAAAAAGCTGTCTGAATTTGTATTCACTTCTCCATTCATTCCCCAGTCCTGTGTATTCTGATTTTATCATTCAACTGAAACATTTCTTTCCAGATCTGTCTGCCAGTACTTGTCAGATACAATGACCTATTTTCAATTCTCACCTTTTTGACCGTTCCACTATATTTAACACTTTTTATACTCCCACCCCTCTTTTTTTCTCCTGCTACTCTAAATTTTTATTACAGTACTCTCCCTTATTTCTTCTAACCATCTGACGTCTTTGCTGGCCTATCATCAGTATCATACCCTCTAACTGTACATGTACCTCAAAAGCTCTGTCTCTTCTTTTTGTACTCTCTTGTTGACCTCATAATCTTCCATGAGTTTAATTATCGCTTTCTGCATATGACTTATAAATCTATATAATTTTGTATCCGTATCCAGGCTCTGTTGAGAACTACCTGTTAGGCATTTCAAACTGGATATCTCAGAAACATCTAAAAACTCAATATATCTAGAATAATATTGTTCATTATTTTTCCTCCCAATCATCCCTTATATTTAACCTTCCTATTTCTGTTGAGGAAACCATCATTCTTCCATTATTCTAGGTTCATAACCTTGGCATTATCTTGTAGTTCTCACTGTCTTCCTCCACATATCCAGACATTTGTCAAATCTTGCAATTTTTACCCCCCACATTTTAGGTATCTGTTTCCCACAAGTCAGTTCAAGCCTTCTCCAACTCTTGCCTGGACTATATAGCAATGGCCTCCTAATTGAGCTTCTTGTTTAAGCCCATCGCCACTCCCAATTCATTCTCTAAACCTTCTAAAGTGATTTTCCTTAAGCACAGATCTGACCTTATCCCTCCCCTACTCAATAAAATCTACTGGTTCAAAATTGCATCCAAGAACAAATATGTACAACTTTGTTTGACTTTTAAAACCCAAACTTGACCTCAGTTTGTCTTTCTGTTTTCATGATGTAGTAGTTCCCTTCCCATACTCTGTGGTCTGACCAAAGTAGTTATCTCTCTCTTTCTTTCACAGGACACTGCATCTCCCACTTTCATACCTTTGCACTAACTGCCATCTGTGCCCCCAGTTCTCTTCTTCCTCACCTCTGCCTCATAGAATCCCTTTTCTCCTTCAAGACCAACCTGCAAACATTATCTTCCACCTGAAGCCTTTCCTCATTGATCCTCCCATCCCAACTGCTACTACTTTCCCCAAAGTACTTTGTATTTAATTTTGTTACTGTTCATTTGTTTTCCATTCATGTCTGACTGTGTGAACCCATTTGGTGTTTTCTTGGCAAAGGTACTGAAGTAGTTTGCCGTTTCCTTCCCCAGGAGTAAACTGAAGCAAACTAGATTAAGTGACTTTTCCAGGGTCACACAGCTAGTTAAGTGTCTGATGCTGGGTCTGAACTCAGATCTTCTGACTCCAGGCCTAGTGCTCTATCCACTGCACCAGATAACTGCTGTATTTAATTACTTCATGCTTTTTCTGAGTATACTTACATATGTACTTTTTGTCTCTCTTGAATGTAATCTTGAGAGTTTCATTCTTTGTTTTGGAATTCCCAGCATCTTGCACATCTTCCATAGTGTCTGGAACATAGTAGGTGTTTAATAAGTGCTTATTGATTTTTTTTTGATTGCTTATGTATCCTTCCCAGTGATCTGCTTTTCTGTTTCTCCCATAATTTGTTTAGCCATTCTGATGGAATCCATTTTGTTTCTAGTTTTTTGTTAATAGGAGAAGTGCTGATTTAAAAAATACATTTTTTTTGTTATATGTGAAATTCCATGTGCTATGGTGTGATTTTTGGCTCAGAGGGTCTTTTCCTCTTGTAGCAATTTTAGTTATATATGTATCGCATTAGTTGTTGATTTGAAGTGAGCTTTTTGAGTTTTATTCATACCCAACGTGTTCTGACATTTTGCTTGTCATTTCTTTTTCTGGTAAGATTTTACAGATTAATTTACATTCTAAATCGGATGTTTCCTGGGTTAGGTGGCTTCTCAGTAAGCCTTTTTGGTCTTTGTAGCAATTAAATTTTGTTAGTTAAGCTTCTGTGGGAAGTCGTGATCTTTTGAGTCCATTCATTTATCCATTTCCCAATTTTAAGCAGCAGCAACTTTGTTTACATTAGGGTGGAGTTGTTTCAGTTACTGTTTCTCTTTCAGTCATGTCCAACTCTTATAACTCCATTTGGAGTTTTCTTGGCCAAGATACCAGAATGGTCTGCCTTTTCCTTCTCCTTTAGTTACCATATCTTACTAATTTTTATTATTATATTTTATTCATTTGGATCTTTTTTTTTAACATATTGATGGCATACCAGTGCAAGCTTCTTAAATTGAGGAATGACTGTGTAATAAATGGGTATTCTGAAAAGAATTTCCTTTTTGTGATATATTTAATATCCATTTACTTTATCCTTTAAGCATATTTATAATATATAAACATGAGGCTTTGTAATCTATAAGCCTTTGACCTCATGTTTCACATTCTTGAACTATATTTTTAAACACGTTTTGCTATCTTACCTTAGTTCACCTGTACATTAAAGTCTCTGAGTCTCAAGCATGAGTTAATTTGGAGGTTTTTATTGAGGTTTCTTCTAAATGCATTCTTTGCATAGAGGTTAGAGCTTCAGCTATTTTCAAAGTTGTCTTTTTTGCAGTCACTTCTCTTGAGCAAGACGAGATGATCAGATAGTAGCTAGAGCAGAGATAGCAGAGAAGAGCACCAGACCAGGAGTCAGTAAGACCCAAGTTCAAATACAGTCTCAGACACTTATTAGCTGGATGATCTGATCAAATACTAATTAATCTACGAAATTATGAAATAGAGCAAGCATTTCTGTTTTTTGGCAGCAGTAAGTGGGACTGCTGCAGTCACACTTTTCATAAGGTACAGAGGGTGTAGGGGAGAACAGCACAGAAAGTAAAGAGGCAAGTAGCCAAAAGGGGATAAAAGCAGATGGCCTGGGGACAAGGATAGGGCAGTGAAGAAAGGCAGAGACAGTTTGATGGAAAGGCACTGAGAATTACTCTGGTAACTGTGCATGAACACAGTGGAGGTGGAAGAGTACTGAGGGAGTCGGGTTTGAGTCTCATTTTTATGAGGGAACAGGCTAAGTTTTCTCTGTGCCACCATGGGGCAAGTTCATTAATATGTCAGTCTTCTTGAAGTTGTTGGTAAAATTTTAAAGCTAACATATCTACATTAAGTCAAATTTATCAGTAGCCTTTGTGTTCAGCTGGTCTTACAGTGGATTTCTGGGACTTAACCTGAGATTTACATGTCATAGGACTGAAAGGCCTTGACAGCAATGCTAAATGGCTTCTCCTGATTTAGCACATAGTACTGGGATGTGGTTTTTTTTTATTAATATATAGTACAATTTACAATTTATGATCCTTTGATTTCTGGACTTCTGGATTCCCCTTTGCAGTCTCACTTCCTGCCGTTGCTATTTTATATTGGCTACTTAGAAACTACTGACTAGAAGTGGATAGGGGGGTGGTCAGAGGATCAGAACAGGATACAGTTTAATAGACCTGGGCAAGGCTCTTAAGTTCTGTTACATTCTGTCTGCTCAGTTTCTTCGTCTGGATGATGGGGTTTAATAATTGTACCTACCTTCTTCCAGAGATGAGTGAGAATAAAATGCTTTGCAAACCTTAAAAGCACTACTACCAATTATACTACTAGTAGTTATGCTACTAGCTGTCACTATTAATTAGCCTCTGAAATCATATTTTTAGTTGCTTTTGGACCTGTGATCAAACCAATTCTCCCAACTTCTTTCCCTCTTCAATGGAAGCAGTAACTTTTATTTGCCTTCTGGTTTCATTTCTGATAAAACTCAAGATTCATAGAAGTTAGTTCATGTCAACTGGAAGGAATTAGAGATGTTTGACCTAAGAAAAAGAGGCTCAAGTAGGACATGAGAACTCTCTTCAGATATCTGCAAAGCTGTCAGATGCAGTATGCATAAAACTTGTTCTTTTTGGATCAAAAAGAGAAAAGTAGAAGTAAAGAATAATCAAATTTAGACTTCAGTTAAAGAAAAACTTACAAACATAGAGTTCTCCCAAAGTGGAGTGAAGTACCTTGGGTCATAGTGGGAGGAATGCTTCTAGCATGCTGGGTGAACCCCCTGTGGTGAGTTTATAGAGGACATGAAAAAGAATCCCACAGGACGGGACAGGCACCAGATGGCACACTATCTGCAGTGCTAAAGGAAACATCCAGATCAACAAGATTCTGGATCTCTTTTACCATTTAACTATTTGTGTATTTAATTTTTAACAGATTTTTTAAAAGCAGGGTTTTTAAATTTCCTGTACTTTTCAGTGAAGTGGCTCAGAATAGGCACATAGATTAGTTCTTAGTTGCTGGTTCTCATTTGACGTTTTCTTTGGGGAGGAACAATATACCATCTCTGGCTTCATTGTTTTGGAAATTTTCACTATTTGAAAATTCCTGAAAGGCAAAATAAATACTTTCAAAATGGTACCCCACTGCCTGATTTCTTCATTTTGATTTTGAGCCTCTCCAGCCAGTTTTCTAAATTGGTCTTTAGTGCTAGATTTTTACTCACTGATATTGAACATCTGGTCCTGAGGTAGCTCCATTGTCATCAGTAAGGAGGCCAGATTGCTATGGAAACAAACCTGTTCCATTTATGGTCTATTTGGTGTCCTTATTTCAGGTTTATCTTTAATATTCTTGGGTTGATCAGATTGAATTGGGTCTTACACCAAGTCTTTTGAAGGCTTGGTTTCTCCTTTACTGTTTTTCAGTTTTATAAGGCAGTATTTGTGAAGTGACATTGTTCATACTTTATTTCATAGTCCTGGCAAGGAGAGCAAGTGTTTGCTAGCTTAGCAAATAGTTATATCTAGGCCTCAGCTTTAAGATAATTTTTGTATTGGCTAAGTATTAAGTATTGGTTAAGAAATTAAGACACATTTTCTTTAAGCATCTGCTATGTGCCAGGCACTGTGCTAAGCACTAGGGATACAAAGACTTGTTCCCCTCCTTGAAGGAGCGACAAAGCACCATGTGACTTGCAAGTACATGCAAGAAATATGGAGGATAAGTAGGAGGTCATTGCAGAGCTAAGGCATTAGTAGTGGGGTAGAGGAATGGGTATTACTAAGAAAGGTGTCTGAATGAAGGTGAAATTGAAGGTGAAAGTGAAGAAAGGCCCCTTCTGAGGGGGAAGAGCATTCTAGGAGTGGGGGACAGACAGTGAAAAAGTGTGAAGTCTGGTGATTGCATGTTGTGTTTGAGGGACAGTAAGAAGGCTAGTGGAATTGGGTGTTAGAGTATATGGAGAGACAAAGTATAAGAGGGCTTGAAAAACCAAATAAGGATTTTTATATATGATCCTAGAGGTAATAAGGAGCCACTGGATTTACGGGGCAAGGGTCATGCATGACATGATTAGATTAGCACTTGAGGAAGATTTCTTTGGCAGCTGAGTGGAGGAACCAAGTAAGAGGCTGTTCTCCATTTCAGGAATGAGGGGTTAAGGACCTTCGCTTGGGTGGATGCTAAATGAGCAGAGAGAAACACTGGAGAAGGAGATGTATGGGACATATTAAGAGGATAGTTGATAGAACTTGGCAGCAGGTTGGATACATGGGAGATGACTGATGCTGACTTTTGGGATGCTTTCTTCCCTTAAATGCCTCCTCATCCCTAGAACAGTGACTTCCATTTTCTTTGATACAGAAAGGTGTATCATGAATGAGTCTTGATTACAGTTATCTTTTGACTCAGAGATGGGAGTAAGGGCAGGGGTGGCAGTAGTAGGATTCTCTTGGTTTAAGGTTAAGAAATGGCCTGCATGTGGCTGAGAGAGAGTTAAAATTTGTTCATTTTTGAGAGCTGATGTGAGGTGCCATTAGTAGAACTGGGATCAATGAAAGACAGCGATGATGTATATGCCATTCTTCCTGAAGAAGAAAAAGTTGCTGAGATAATTCCTATGTTAGCCACTAGGTGGCAGGTCAGCCTAGGCCATCTTTTTCCTGTCTAGGCAGTGTGATAATAGATAAAGAAACAAAATGGATAAGAAATGGAAAAGATGTGGCTATTTGTCTATGGGACATTGACAAATTTGAACATTTGTGGGAGTGTTTGTATTGATTGATATGTGGTGCAAAAGTTTTAACGATCTTACACAATTTGAAGAAGTCCTTCCATTTTTCTATAATAATTTTGGAAATCTGTGGTTCTGTGAAATATATTTACTGACAGTATTTGGGTAGGTGAATGCTAGAATTTATAAGAAAAACAATAGAAAATCCATAGATCTTGTAGGCTTTACCATAGGAGCAATCTTGTTCAGTACATCTGTCATTTAGTGGTCAAATGGCTTGTATATCTTGTCAAGATAGAATCTGTTTAGCCCAGTACTTTGCATACTTTCATATACATGAGTAAAGCTTCCTTCGGTGATGGTTCCCTATAGTTTCTCATTTTTGCCAGTTGTGGAAGAGTTTTGTTCATCATATCCATCAAAATCATCCTTCCCCCCCCACCTCCCATGAAAGCGGGAGAAAGAGAGAGAGAGAGAGAATGTCATTAGGCACATTGAGGTATTTTTAAAATGAAACTCTTATGGAACCATTCTATATTTTCCTAAATAAATTTTAACTGTGTAGTGACCTTCAGTTTAGGTAGATTAGGTAAGGTAGATTATCAGAAAGAATCACCCTTTTCTCAGTTATAAGATACATTGTAGTCCTAAATATGTACAAGACTATACATATGTAGTTTTAAATGTAGAAGAATATTAATATTTGTGGTATTATGCTGTGGGATACTGATTTTGAAAGGTCAGAAAATAACCTATCCCTTTTTGGGGGGAAGGGGCGGAGTATTTCAACATTACCAATAACAATTTTGGTAATGTATGCATTTTACTTAGTCCTGCGTACCGTTTCCCACAGATGTGACAATAGAGACTAGAGAAGGCAATTGCCTTTTTTTGTCAGTCGTTGGAATTTGTACTATATACTGCTTCTTCTTTTGGCAGGAAAGCAACATTATTAAAGTGGGGACAATAAGTCTCTTACTAGGATCCAAAACAGATGAGTAGTAGTCATGCATCAGGAGTGCTGTCTTAAGTTGAAATTATGCAAAAATTTTAATGGGAGAATATTCTAATGTATATGAATTTGCACTAATGACAAGGTACCAGATTTTTCTTTCCTTCTCCAAATTTAGTACAAACTATTATCTTTGTCAAATAATGTAGTGTTCAGGGCATTGTAGCATAGTAGTCATGCAAAGAACACCAGTTTATGAATTGGGACATATGGAATCTGTTCTTGAGTATTTCACTAATTTATGTGATGAGAACTAAGTCCATTTCTGTCATTAAATGAGCATTATTATATTTCATAGGAGTGCTTGAAAAGTGAATTAGGTTACATTGAAATAGAATGCTTAAATTTATGAAAGAAATTTGCTTTTAAGATTTGAAGTGTGTATGTATATGTGTACATGTATGTTTATGTAAACTCCTTATAACATTATTTATAGATGAAAAAATTCTGACTGCTTGAGTATTTTGAAATATTGCAAATGTGATTTTAATAGAATCATGTAAGTAAGCCTAAGTTATGTTACATAGGATCACAAGATATTAATTTTGAATATAATTTATTATTTTTCATTTCAGGGTCAGATAACGTTAATGGATGTCCCAGTATTTAAGGCTATTCAACCTGATGTGAGTAATGCTTTCACTTTATTTCTCAAATTTAAAACATCTAAATATATTAATGTAATATTAATGTAATTTAAGTGTTTATAGAGATGTGAAGTAAAATTACTTCTTATAAATTTAGAACTATAAACACATCATGTGTTCTTGATGTGATGAAAGCTTACAAAATAGTGCTGACAGAATTTTAGAACTGGAAAGGACCTTTTGGATGATCCAATCTCTTTCATTTCACAAATGAAGAAATTAAGGATTTGAGAGATTAATATGTCCTATGATGAATTTATCTTAGTTCTGTTTAATGTATCATTTCTACTGTTGCTGAATATAGTGCCATTAAGAATGTGCGCTTAGATTTTCACCTCCATGAATGTAGGATTTAGCCAATACAATTAGAGACCTAGAGAAGGTAAGCGATTTACTTAAGGTTATGTGGTCTGAAGTGAAACTCAGACCTTTCTGGCTACGAGGCCAGCTCTATATCTACTAAGTCACATTGTCTGTCAGTAATGCGTATTCACTAATGCTTATTGAAACAGAAATAAGAAAGATGAGAAAGTGTACATCTATTGTATTGGAAAATTCTTTAAAGGCAGGAATATTTGGATATAGTTAAAGCATCTGATGTAGGTTTTGTTGGTTCAGACTCACCACGCAGTGTAGAGCAGAAAAAAAGATTTACAGGAAGCCTAAGACCTGAAGACGTCTAGCTAAGGACAACAAAGAGGGTGCTGTTGTTTTTTAGAGCTTTGTTAGGGAAAAGAAGGTGAGCTATGCAGAGAACCACAACTTGGTCTAGACAGGGTAATGATAATGGAGAGGAGTTGCTGCTCAACTGTATTTAGACTCTGTTTTCTTTGCGAAGAAGAATAGTCTTTGATCTGGAAAGGATGAAACAAAGTTGGCTCATAGTGAATTGATACATCACCAAGATAATTAGGTATATAGTATGTGCCTGAACTGTTCTTGTTGAGTTCAGGTAGGCCCAGGTAAACTCTGGCTTCAGTTACTACTAGAACTGGTGAATATGATTGCTGAGCTATTGTCAGTGATTTCTGGAGGATCATGGTGAATGAGAGAGGTGCTAATAGGACTGTAAAAGAGTGAATATTATCCCTGTTGCCAAAAAAGAGGAAGATAGAAGTGTCTGCAAACTACCTGCCACTTTTTGTACAATTCCTTGTGAAATTCTTGTATGTATTATTAAGTGGATGGTTAGCAAGAAGTGGAATTTCACTGCTTCATCATCAGGTCATTCCAGACTACCTCTCACACCCCAAATCCCCTTTCATTTTCTAGTGTGGCAGTTTTAGGAGGCTAAAAGAATAAGGAACTACTTTTGGATACTGTTTTAGTAATTATTTGGCAGCGGCCATCATGCTCATCTTGTCCAAAAGATAGCATGACATGCGCCATGTGATGATGATTTTCTATGAATCTGTAACGGTTGAATGGCTAGACTCAAAGAATAGGTATTAATGGTTTGTCATCTACTCGGAAGAAGGTATGTCCATGCTTCAAGTCCTCCCGCCTTTTCTGATATGTCTCCCATAATGCTACCAGCATGGATATTCCTCAAGTGCATTTTTGACTTCCAGGAACTTCTAGAAGGGAATATAAATTGAAGATAATACTGAGCTCTTTCATTATCTGGGGATAATAATAGGACCTACCTCAAAAATGTGAGAATTCTTTATATAAAACATTCTG